>JAPYYQ010000216.1:0-197478 GCA_030522585.1 Anagyrus pseudococci
AGGATACTAAAATTTCGGATATTTTTAAAGTTGTTAAATATTTTTTCGGAATTCTTACCTTTTGGATTAATCGATTGTAGGATAAATTAACCCCACCCCACACTCATACACACTCACTCCGCCCTCTCGCTCTTTTTCGTTTTTTTTTATTATTATTTTCTTTCGATTTTTTTTTTTTTTATTGTGGTATCGTAAAACTGTGTGCTACACGGCTGTTTAGATTTACGGCCAGCCGTAAAGCGCCGTAGGAGGACGAATGCTTAGCGAGCCTCGGAGAGTTACATTGAATAAATCGCGAGTTTTGCATTATGCATCGTTTTGTCTCGGTTTCTTTCTTACCCCTCGCTTCGTCGCGGACGTTTTTTAACTGCGACTAGCCAGCCGACCGCGGACCGTTTCCACGGACGATTGAAGAAATTCTTTGACTTTTTTTTTCATCCGCCCTTTTTTCTTAGAAGGCGTGTTTCGGAAAATTTAGTTTATAGTACGTGAAACGAAATGCGCGACATTTTTTAAGTGTGTCACTTTCTGTTTTTTTTTTTTTTTCCTATGGGTGAAAAATTCGGGCCACGCTTTTTACGGTCTTTTTCTTAAAAATAAATCATAAAAAGTGATTCCCCGTAATTTCCGGTAATTTAGTATCGAAACGCCGGAGAGTAAGCTCGAAATCGACATTTTTCATTTTGCCGCAGCTTCGCGGACATCAATCGCCCCCGCCTGTAAAAATTTGGCTTTCCACTCAAATTAATTAACCCATATACCCTTTTCGCAGCTGTTTGATTAAATTTCATCCAGTGGATTTAACGAAATCGTTCGGCTAAAAACAAAAAAAAAAGAGTACGGCATCCTGCATTTTATCGGACAAACGAGCCATCTGTATCGATGATTTATCGGTTGTCCCGTCGACGAATTAAGAGCGCCAAGTGCTTTCGATTTTCCTTTTGAAAATGGATCAGTGCATCGTGAGAAACTTTGAAATATTGTGCTGTGGACTTTGAAAAAAAAATTAAAAATAAAATAAAATAAAATAAAATAATACGTTTCGAGAGTTGCACGTGTGCCGGCGATGGGACCTGGGATTTACGAATCATGAGAACATTTATTTGTAAGCGTTTGTAAGTTTAAGACAAATCTGCTAGCTCATTTGAATTTGATAATAGTAGGATAACCAAGTATTATAGCTAGTGCCCAGTATACTTAACGTCGACACGGCTCTCGTGTCGACGCGGTTAAACGATTGTATATTAAATGACGAAGCAAAAAAAAAGTTGAAGAAAGGACTGTAAATTATTGCTGATATATCATTGAAATTTGACATTTTAGCGCAGTAGAATATTTAAAGTAACTCGCTCGTAAAGTACACTCGCAATAAAAAGTGACATCTACAATTGCTCGCTAAGCGTTTAATTTTCTTAACTTATACATATACATACATAAAGCCGCAGATAGTTGTAAAAACTGGCTAGATAGCATTCAATTAGTACGGCAGTATAATAAAATGCTAATTAGAATACATTTAAAAATAGGCAAGCCTAAACTTGAAATCTCGATAAAACCTTGTCCCGATTTCTTTTCCTCGTCCCTACGCCCTTCCTGGTTCCTCTTTTAGGCGTAACAATAAAACGAAAATAAGCCGGATTTAAAATGAACCTCGTAAAACTCGCGCACGCGTCCAAGAGGCCGAAATAAAGAAATTTTCAAAAGTCAGGGATAACGTTATAAATAAAAGTAAAGAAGAGCATTGAATAAACGCGCGAATCATCGAGCGAGCATAAATTTTCCCTAATCCTCCGCGTACGTATAAACATAACACTCGACTCGAAAAAAAAAAGAAAAAATGTGCAATGCCATACAAGAGCAAACGCTCATAAATAATACTATCGACGCTATTGCGTTCGACGATAATAGATATGCTAATGTGCCGTAGTCGCGTTTTCAACGAGCCAAAAAAAAAGAGGGGAGGGGAAATAGTTGGAACACTTTTTTAATGGCATCGGCCCCGAAATACACGCGCGGACGGGCGCGGAAAGGCCTTTAATTCCGCTCGCCGGTAACGCTCGTTCGTTATAAGTCCCTTGAATGGCCGTATATTTCGCTTCGTAAAAGCATTATTTTCGACAACAATAAAGCCCGGCTCTCTCTCTCTCTCCTCCGCGCAACAAAGCAGATTTTTTCCGCCTTTTTTTCTCCCCCCTTATTTTTTATTATTATAAATTCGTCATAAATTTCATCATGAGAACCCCGGAATACGCGAAGCGAAAATATAGATACCGGGGCGATGTTGTTGTTTTTTTTTTGAAACGACACACAGTATCCGCTCGACGAGTAAGGGAGAAAAGGAAAAACAAGAAAGTATCCTTCAAACGAGTTGGAAAAGGGGGATTTAAAGCCGAGGAAATGTTAATGCGTACCGTCGTAGCGCGAGGGGGTGGGGGGAACGTCGCACCGTCGGCGAATCAGTAGAAACAGCCCGTATTTGAGGAGACGGGCTTTTACTACTGATTAACGTGGTAGATTATTATCACGGGGCTCGAGCCTGTCCCTTTGACTGCGCACGTCATACTCGCGCGCTGCTTCCACAACATATTCGCACGCGCAAGCACACACACACGTACACACAGAGAGGGAGAGTTGCTCGAAGAAATTTTCGTCTGCGTTATGCCCACATAGAGACAAAGTGGGTATGGAGAACACACACACACACATAGAGTTCGCATTCCGCATTAGTTCCGATCGATAATATTGCAGCTTCTTAGACGCACATATTCAAAATAACGATCATTCCGCTTGAACCACGGCGCTCTCTCTTGGCATTCCGCAAAGAGAGAGAGAGAGAGAGTGACGACGGCTATTCTCCCTAAAATCACAAAATTACAGAAATTTAGCCGGACTACACTGGCAATAACATTACTCGGATTTCTCTTACTCGGACATTACTCGGTCCTGTCGCATAAATTAAAATCAAACATTCTCGGTGTAAAACCACTGTAAAAACTTTCTCCCTCCCTCTCTCTCTCTCTCTCACTTTGAACTTGCAATCCGTACGAGTTAATTAAAATACTACGAGCAAGTGGGTAGGCGCGTAAATTTAGTCAAGCGTCGGATTTAAAAGGATAAAGTCGCAAAAATATCATACAGTTGTCGAGAGTAAATTTCTTTTCCCCAGAAACGTGCGCGCTCACGTACCACCTTTCTCTCTCTCACTTTCTTCGAGAGGTACAGAAAGTCCAAGGGACGTCGCGAAGAGTAATGTCAGAGGCGGTGTGTCCCTCGACGGCCCCGCGGGCCTCGCCCGGAAAAGGTCGATATCCAATCAGATAACGCATTCTCAAAGCCGATCCCTTATCTCCGGACTCCCCCCCCCCCTCTCCACCAGCTCGAGCATACAGAGAGAGAGAAGCCTCTCTTGAGCAGAGCCTATTCTCCGGAGGCGTCAGCTTCTCTCGGACGCCTCGAATGACCGTCTCTCTTTCCAGGCTATCGTTTCGCCGGACACGTTCGCCTCTTTCTTTCTCCCACACGTGTACACAGAGACACACACACACGTGTGTGTATGTCTTGAGTAGCTATTTCATCCAGGCCAATTTTGGCCTCGGATATTCGACCTTTTTCTAAAAAATCACCTCTAACTCGAATACATCTCTACACACGTAGAAAAAGAAAGAGTAAGAGAGGAAAACAGATCCGCAGAGAGCGAGAGATCGTTCCGAATGATATCCGGCTGGCCGTAAAATAATTTGCCAGGGAGAATGACAATAGAGGCGAGCTCGCGCGGGAAGGACATATCCAGAGGCTCTGTGCTATTTCCGTATACAGCAAGCTCCCCGGCATCTGTTTGCCCCCCCCCCCCCCGCTATACGCTGGGAGGAAAAAGTCTGTCCCAAAAACGTCGGATATGCGCGAAGAGACGGAGAAGGAGGATAAAGGAGGGGGACGAGGGTGAAAAGTCGCGCACACACACAGACAGCGGGTGGTGATTCTCATAAAGAGAGGAGCTAGAGCTGGGTATACGCTACAGCGCGCGTACAACAGGGAGAGATCGGCCGCGACGAGCTCCCGGGAGAGCTTCGATCGCTCGACACGGAGGGGGATAAAGGGAGGGAGCGTTCCTGGCACGACGCCTCGTCGCCGCGGCTGGCAAAAAGGGGGAGCGTATACGGGGACGCGAGCTTTTCTACCCCCACCCGCTGGCTTTCTGGATAAATTATTTAAGCGAGCCGCGAAACCGACTGACTCTCTAGCCAAACTCGGATTATCGAGGCTGTACTCGAGAGTGCCCAGGGTTATCCGGTCGTGCATATTGACAATAGCTGTGTTGGGAGAGGGACGATGTGGTCGATCGAGAAGAAGAGAGCGGAAAAATTGATTTTAATTGGAGAGACCGAGGGCAAGTTGGAGTAACAGCTGGCGGCTCCTGCTCTATACCCTCTCGCACTCAACGCTCCTCCGGCTCTTATGGCGCGCGAGCGAGAGAGAGAGAGAGAGAGAGAGAGTTAATTAGCTACGAGCTTTGAGTAAGTGGGTGTATGTGTGTACACAGAATGTTGCCTCTGCTACCGATATATACTTTTACCACTGCGACGCGGCCTCTGTGTGGCGTGGGAATATCGATAATATGCTCTTGTTAATAACTTACTTTCCAGATTCTTCGAGATAGGAAAAATTTTAATTAAAGCAGAGAAAGCTCGGCACAGCGTACGCCCGCTTTAATAACGTAGTGGGTTCGTCCTCAAAAGTACAGCGCAAAAAACGTCTTTGATTTTTTCCCCGTTCTCTCTTACTTTATATTTCCCCTCCTCCCTATCTATATCTATGCTGTAATATTCGTTTGCGCTTGTTTTTCAATTAAACCGAAGATACAGTCTCACCCCTCTTGTATTATTTCCTATTTGTATTCAAAAAGAAAAAAGAACTTCCAAGGCTCTTATTTACCGAAAAAAAAATTTGGCAGAGATAGAAAAATCGAGAGAAACCACAACAATTGTGTGTACATCGGCGATCGAACGATCAAGCCAGCACTCGAGCAAGAGACGACACACGATCGTACCCTTATTCCCCAGCCCCGAACTTCTCGAATCTCGCGATTTTTCTCGCTATTGGCAGGCCGCGCCTTTTTTCACTCTCTTGACTGGAGTTTCGTCATTCCCCGAGCCGGAGCCAAAACTTTCGCGTAGAGCAAACCCGACGTTTCATACGCCAACTTGGCTTGCCGCATACACAGCTTTTCGAGCTCTGGCTTGTGCCCGGTCTACGTTACAACTCCGCGGAATTATGCAGGAGCCGGCGCGAAGTGTGCTGCTGGCTTTGTCGGACCAGCCACAGGACGACCAGACCCCAAAAGCACAGTGTCACACACTCTGCTCTACGACTCGAGTGCGAATTATCCGGGCGTGTACACGCCGCTCGACCGACAAAATTTCACGCTTTCTCTGTATGACGAGTTCAAGCCTCCTTTGGGGGGCTTTTCACTGTTGCCCTTTTTTTTTCATTTTTATTTATTTACATTTTGTCGTCGAATCCGCTGAACAATCGTTGAAACATATTCAGGGGCGAATTTGAGGTTCTGTTAAATATTTGTCGTCGTTTACAAATGAGCAAGGCGCGCGTATACATAGTTTCCCGTTGAAAAACCAGCGCGTCAAAATCACGCGACGATCTCGAGAAGCGAGCTCTCGAGAAATAGGAGCAGGAACAAACAGGCAATAGAAAAGGGTGTGTGGGTGGAGGGCCAATCAGTCGTTGGCGCGGGAAATTCAAACAGCGGCTTAGAGTCGCACTCTCGCGGGTAAACAAATACGAGCAAGCGGCGGGAAATTGTCGCGAAAAATCGAGTGCCGCAAAGCAGAAGGAAAATTCGAAGCGAGAGCCGCGAGGCGCGAAATTCTTCTCGTCGAGGCTTTTCTCGCGCGACTTTTTCCAGGCCTTTGCCGGGTTCGTGCTGTGTGTAACAGCGGCACTCTCGAGGTAAATTGGAGTAGGGAGCTCGTTCGAATTGCGTCGATGTATTTTTCCGCGGTACAGCATAGTAGCCTCGGTGGAAATTCGGCTAGCGGCAACAATGTGTGCATGTATATAAATTATTGATCGCCTCTCTCGACTGATGGAATACGTATGAGGAGGATGATGGGTGGGGGGGGGGAGAATCGAGTCGTTTGAAGCCGATGATTGTTCGCGACGCTTGACGGCGGGGGGAAATATTCGAGGGAATAGCGAATTTTGTGCGGCTGCACAAAGGATCGCTGTGTACGCGTCGAAAGAATAGAGGGGAAATTGATCGATTGCCGATTTACAAACGCGGAGAGGGAGAGAGAGGGGGGATGATTAAGCTGGCAGTTGGGGGATATCGTGCGTGTTAATTGAGGAGGGATAATTTAATACGAGACTCATTAGCGGACGCTACACTTTTCAGCGTACGGGATTTTCGGGAAGCGCGATGAGTTGAGAGGGGGGGGAGGGTCAAACTAATGCAATGTAATTATAAGGATTACGCGCACGGTATCACCGCCGGCGCGGTGATACCGGGCCCGGCGGTAAAACAGTTGCGTGACGACGTAACGAGATTAATAATGACACGAGCTGTACCCCAAGAGAGAGAAAGAGACGGAAGCAGCGATGTTGTCGCCTCTGTCCATTATTAACGATCAGCTTCAAGTTAATGGCTTTGGACAATGAACTTGCGAGCGTCGTTCCCGTTTACTCCTCGTTGAATCATGGTTTGGACGAATAAAAAAAGCCTTTGGAATAATTCAATTCTGCTTCGCCAAGCGTTTCAGCGCGCTCCAATCTTGGTCGAGAATCCCTTCTCGCGACACACATCGCGCAAACAACTTCGTCTTCGTTCAATAAAGCCTGACGGATTTAAGTTCTCTCTCTTAAAGAATATAAAAAATGGCCAGCCATAACTCTTGAATCCAAGAAAATAAGGTCGGAGTAGCGGCAAGGTTACAGACATTCCCGTCTCAGCTATACGTATACGTGCACAGCAAGTGCAGTGGGTTAGACCAGAAGAATCAGACAAAAACATGCCGCTGCCGGCGTGCTGGGGTCCACAAAGCGCTACTGTGAGAAATTAGCGTCGAGAGCCGCGTTCTCCTTTCCGCCGACAAAGCCGTCGACCATCCCCCCCACCCCGGAGTCTTGTATATTCACCCGTTGGTTTTTCCATTGCTCTCTTCTCTGTCGCTTATTCGCATTTTCTTTTTCGTCTCGAGCGCTTTAGTAGTTTCGTTAACCAGACTACCGGCGCTGTTTTATTTCACGGTCACTGACTTGTTTTTCTCTCTTTCTCTCTCAGACTCGCGCACCCGCAAAGTTTGTAGCGTGACGCGCGAGTTTTTAATTATTTTAGCCAGGAGCGAGAGAAAGCGAGAGAAAACCGACGTTTATCTCGACGATCTTTCGTCGATCATCTCGCTCCTCCACACCGGCAATCCCAGTTCTGGTCGATCTGTCGAATCGCCCACTATTTTACTCTCTTCCGTTTTTAATGCTTCCGATATTCTCGGGGCTCCGTCGGCTATTCCAAACCGCGCGTCTGGCCTCCCGATTTAAATCCCGTCGACGGGCAGAGGAAACGACTGGATAAACAACAACCAGAAAACCGCGTTGTAGCCAAGGGCAATCAAGCATAGACACGCGCACGACGTCATCAAATCGTAGCGATAACGCGGCTGAAAAATAAAACCCTTCCGCATAAAAAACAATTCGAAGCGCTTTCCAACTGGACATTAGCGACTACTTCTCTTTGCGTCGACGTGAGGCGCGTATAGGGGGATCTAAGCTCGCAGCCAACATAGCGATATAGAAACGGAATAGGAGAAGTACAAGAACGAACGGCCGGGGGTTTGCCGAGAGAGAGAGAGAGAGAAAGTGGAACGACGCCCGTATAGCTTCGCAGCTGTACGCGTGTGTGCCGGTGACAATCCCGTTAAAAAGATTATGGATATGTGCATCATAACGCTAACGAGATAAAGCCCCCCCCCTTCTCCCCTACTCACGGGGACACTCGTGTGTCCAAAGACCCGCTCTGCTTTCCTCCGCGTCGTTCCCGTTCTCCGGCTAGCCGTTACACTCTGACCCGTTCGCGCGGGCGAAGATAGAGAAAAAACGACCGCAGCTGCTGCTACTCTTTGCCCGACTACGATGACGGCTCTCTTTCTCTGCACTTTTTTTCTCGTTAACTTCTTCAAAAGTTGCCTCGTCCCCTGTATACCTAAAACAATATCGTCCATCATCAGCCTTTACAGCGAATAATCGTAAATAATCACTGATATACCATGCTGTACAACGACAAATCCAGACGCTCGACCCGCAAAATTTTCCGTTTACAAGCGATCCCCGCGATAAAGGGGAGTAAAGCTCGTCAGCGAATATACATTCAATCGTCCGCGACGTCTCTCCTAAACGAAAACCCTCTCTATATCAACCAACGAGTCAGTAAGCAGGCCCGGGGTGGGGGAATAGAGAGTAAAACTTTTATTACAGTGTTCGCGTAGCGAGCGGTGACACTGGAGAGGGTGGGTCCGGGACACGTCGAGCACAGATAGTTGCGGAAAGAGAGATATAGAGGGGGTAGGGAGAGAAGTAGCTCGCGCGCAGCGGTTTATCATTCGAGCTGGGGGAGATAGATTTCCGGGGGCAAACGCGGGAGATCGGCCGTTTATCATCTACGCGAGAACGATCGCCCGACGAAATTTCGAGAGCGTTACTTTGTTGCAAAGTATAGAGAAGAGAGGCCATCTTGATTCAAACAGCCATCCCCCACCCCCACCTCTGGGGGTTATTTAGAGCGTCTACGCGAACGGCTGAGAGAGTTGCCGAGTGAAACTTTGACGTTGTGTACTCTCGCGTACAACGAAGCGCTGCGTGAAATTACAATGAGGGAGTGGGGTGGGTGTTGTAATTGCGATTGCTTATCTGAGACGTGCCAAGAAGGACGGATCAATTTGCGATGGGGAACGGGGAATAAAGGAGAGAGACAGGGTATGCCTGTGTGTAGGGGTAAGTGTGTGTTTCACGCGAAAACAGCTATTTCGCTAATGGGATGAGTCATTTAAATTTCGGAAGACGGCAAAGTTTTCCAGATGCTTCATTAAGTTACGCGCCAGCGCGAGCTGTGTGTGTGTGTGTATAATATGCTGTGGAAGCTAAGCGTTGAAGCTGTGCATTACGCTGCGTGAACTATGAATTTTAACTTTGAGAAACGGGGGAGGGACAAGTTTTCGATGATAAGTTGCTCTTATTTTTCTTTTTCTGTTTTTCCTTTTTTTTGGAACGGAATTCTCCGGGATGGAAAATCGGTGTTTGCTGGTTTTAATGCGATAAGGGTTTGAGGTTTTGGAGAGGGGGAAGGGGGAGGTTGGTAGAGTGAAGGGTCTGTGTACCTTTATAAAACCTTATAAATCAACTAATCGCGTTTTACGTAATTTATTAATGTAATATATAAAAAAATGAAAGGATAAATAAGCGAGAAGCCAACGAACATTTTTAATATCTGCGCCTGGTAATATTTGGAAAAATCGTTATTTTACTCTTAAATTGATTAACCTTACGTCATGCCCTACCTTTTAGAGAATATTAATAAACAATATAATGCATATGATTTTAAAATTAATTTAAAATTATTGGCTCGTCGTTATAACTGTGAAACAGAAAAAAAACGTCGAATCGATTTATATAATCATTAAAACTTATCGATACGCACAAATACAACCATGAATTATCGTACGAGTTCCTTACTCCAAGAAGATATCAAACACACGCTCGCTTATTACCCAAAATCGACACCATATTATACATGTATATCCAAGTATACATCGATAACCCTCCAGTCACACCCAGCCACACATAATACACAACAACAAAAAAAAACATTAAAAAAATGTCAAATAAATCACTGCTTAATAATCGCCTGTCTCGCCGGCAAAGTGTGCTCAACTTGGTATGTCGCCGATGATCGCACGCTCGTCATCCCCGAGCCAGCAGCGTCAGCAGCAGCATCAGAAGAAGCAAGCGTCGAAGCATCAGCATCGTGAAGCGCGCTGCCTAAGGAGGAAGCCCACAAGTTGAGGGGGCGGCATCGACGTCTCTCTCTCTCTCGCTGTCTCGGGGGAGGTTAAGCCGAGCAGAGCTGCTCTGGGTGGAATCAGTAGCGTCGAGAGCGGGCGTCCGGGTCGGTAGTGTGCTCTTTGCTCGTTGGGCGCGATACAGAGATCGCTAAGCAGCCGAGCGCGCTGGAGCCGAGACGGAGGAGAAGCAGCGGCGGCGTCGTCATCGCCGCCGGTGGCGGGGGCGGCGCCGCCGCGGCTGGGGGGCTGCCCCGCGTCGCCTCGCGCAGCGAGCGCAGCCTCAACCCGAGGATGACGCGGAGCGACCAGCTCGAGAGCGGCGAGGGCGAGGAGCGCCTGAGGCGGCTCTCCATCTCGGTCGTCCGGACCCTCTGGGGCGACGGCCACGAGGGCAGATGCACGAGCAAAGGTGCCTGCGCCCTCTGCCTCGCCGCCGCCGAGGACGGCCAGCAGCAACAGCGTGCCCAGCTACTGCGAGCCCGGGCACCGAGCTACCCTGCCGCGCGCGGCCCGCCCGACTACACCTGAGAGGAGCTTTTCCCCACGAAAGACGCACGCAAGGTACACCCGTTATCCCCCCACGACCACCCCCACGACCACCCCTCGCACACTCATCCATTCGCAGCGATATTTCTTTATCTCTCTTTTCTCTCATCTAACACAGACACTCACACGTAACACACACACACACACACACATTGCACTTTTTTTACCAACCTAATCCATCCTCTCGTTTTTACTCTCCTATTGTTTTTTATCTTTTTCTCCTCGTTTTTCTTTTCTCCCTCTCTCTTTTTATTTTTATCTCCGTATCTCTATTTGTACGCCCTACTGCACCGATGTGGTATCTACAAGGGATGCCAATTTAAACTCTGCCGGCGCGCTTTCGAGCGCAAAAACTCTCTATCTTGTCAAGTGCCCAACTAGTGTACCAATTACATTAGATAATGTGTTTATAACCATAAGACATTTTGGAAATGAGTGTTTTTTATATATATTATAAATTTCATAGTTATCACTTATAATTATATTATTACGATACATATTGACGTTAGTTATATATTTATTATGTGGATAGTTACTGTTGATTGTCTCTGTTTAGAATTAGGTCATTTGCGTTTCAGTAATTCGTTCCACGTTATGTCGTACTTTTTTTTCTTCGTTTATTTACATGTCACCGTCTTATAATACATACACACACACACACAAACACGCAAACGAGTAAAAATATCTGAAAAGTTACGAAAATCTTACTGATTGTAAATAATAGGGCAACAGAGGCCACAATAGCCGCTAACTTCCGAACATCTGCGAGGTGAAAAAGTTTGTTTTCCCGCGAAAACAGAAAGAAAAGAGAAGCGTATCTTCTTAGAAAAATACGTGGAAATTTTTTTCCCTTCATTCGCTGTAAAAGTGTAAAAAAAATTACGAAAGCCCGTTTACTTGGAAAACAAACTTGAAAATTACCGTGGATACACGGACATTTAGCAGGTGGACTATTATCCCGATATACAAAAACACAACTGACAATCGTTCATTTACTATGTGATCAATGAATTATTAAGCAATAAATTATGTTGTTTGCCGGGGCTATGAATCACATTAAATGTATTCCATAAATTTACAATAGATAGCCCCTGAATAAATTCCATCCACATTATGTACAGTCCCCCGGCTAAATTACGACTGATTTTTTTCGAAAGAAAACAATACGTTCCCGAAAAAGTCGTTGGACCAATTTTCGTTTGTCAGCGCCTTTACAAAATAATTCAATACTACGGCCTACCCCGGCCTTAATATGCATAACAAGATCCAACGAAATCGATTATTAAACGTGACAGCGCTGACGGAGCCTTTGAACAAATACAAAAGGTCAATCGATGCTAAATTATCTTACAATCAACACCCTCCGCCAAACGAAAAAATATTGTCGGACGAGCAAACATTTCAAAATATTTCTCGAGTGCATTTCCGAGTGACGTGTGCGTATTTACGATCGTTAGTATTTAAAATCAACCAGCCATCGATGAATTATCCCCCGCGGAATAACAAACTGCAACGATTCTCAAGAAAACACGTCGATCAAAACGTTTCCTCGGCGCACTTGCCACAGTTATTATCACACTTTCTCGCAGCTGCGAGAAATTCGCTTCTCTCCTCTCGCTTCTTCTTTTTTTTTTTTTTTTAATTAAAACTTTGCCGACGCCAAAAGAAGTAGTTCTCGTGACCTTGTTGCTTGCGCGGAATTTTCATCGTCTTGGTCTATTTTCTCCGATATCGAAGGCCCCTCACTCCTCTGGCCTCTTCCACTCTCCTACTCGCACCAATTACATTGTCAAAAATAAGTGATCGATGGCGCGTGGCTGCATTCCCTGCCGAATAAGACGCCATAAATTATTTTTCGAGCGAGAGAGAGAGAGAGAGAGAGAAAAACACGCGCTCGCCCGGACTGCAGGGCCTTTTTCTAAGTGCACCATTAATTTTGCCCGCTGAAAAAGATTTTCGCTTTTTTTTCTCGATTATTCGCGACTCAAAACGCCCGCGTGATTGATCGGCAAAATGTTTAAACGTTAATTAATACAACCATACGCCGGATGGGTAAAGTTTTACGAGCGGATTTAATCAAGAAATTCCTTGCAGAAGGAATGAACGAAAGCTCTCTCTCTCTCGCGGTTCTTATATTAAACTTGTTGCAAATTGCAGCTTTCGAAGTTGAGCTTATCCCCTGAGCGTATGCTCTCGCGTGCGTGACGCGTAAAATTAAGTTATGTATACATCGATCTCCGAATTAACATGAATTTCATAATCAACCGTTTCGAAAGCTCCCGTGCTTTTTTTCAAATATTTGCACAAGCACGACTAAACGACGAAATTTTCTTTCATACTTCGAAATGTTCAATTAATATTCATCACTTCGCCTCTTCCCATATCTCTTTTATGTCTTCTCAAGGGGGGGGGGGAGAAAAAAATAGGGAATCTTCTTAATTACCGAGCCATAACGCATAAAGCTCACGCTGGGCTGGAAAAAAAAGGAGACGATGTCTTAAATCGCGAAAGCACGAGCTGGCCCTCTCTCGTAATTAGAAGCCGCGCGCTTTTATTAGAGCTTCGATAAATTTTGTCGAGCATAAAGCGCGGATATATTATTTTGCTTCTGTACTTTTGCTAATGCGATTAATTTCTAAGCTATAAACTTTAATGCTTCCTTTTCGACGTAAGCGCACACGTCCTTGTCCCTTTTTTTTGTCAAACTACTTCGATATCGTTGACGAAATCAAGGAAAAATTTTTCGAAAATACCAAACTTCAGGCTCGTAAAATCCAAAGATTTCACCAAGAGTATTCTCATCTTTTGCACGCGCAAGTTTTCCAACTTGTGCCAACTTCTGTAACTCCGCACGCACTGTCCTTCTCTCTCTCTCTCCCCTCCGTTTATCTCTTTTACCCATGAAATATCGACTCAACGAATCGGGTCAGCCCAGGAGCCACGGGGAATGTCGAGGACTGAAAATTCAAATTCCAATTACAAACGGACCGAGAGAGAGAGAGAGAGCTGGAATTGTATTGGGAGCAGGTGTGTGGGTGGCACACCAGCCAGTCCTCTCCTATTGTGGAATCGGACGGGATTTTTGCGGTCGCGTTATTCTGGCCTGTAAGGGGCGAATAAGCGCCAAAGGGCGACTTTGCTCGGTGGGAAAATTCGAACGCCGAACGGGAATGGGATAGATAAGTTCGGGCGTTATCTCCTGCCGGAGGATTGATGAAAATGTTTGCCGGGCGTCGATTCTGCGATTTTTTTCTTTTTTTTTTTCTTCTTTTTTATTGTTACTACGAAAGTTTTGGCTCTTGGGCAATCCGAGGAATAACGTAAAAATTCGTCGAAGAAGCCTGCTGGATTCTTAAATTTGAGTTTCAAAATTCATCGGTTAAAAAAAAGTGTCTTTTGTTCGCAATAATACTCCCCTGACTATCGATACCGAAAAAATCATCATTTTGGAATTCAAAAAATCCCTTTAAGCCTCTAGAAATCAGTATTTCCACCACGCAACATCAGGCTCACCTCCCCCTATACATCAGCATACACAACACGAGTAGCGCAGGTCCACGCACAGATAAGCCCTTAATTGTCAGCGCAAGCTCGGTCGGCGAGATAGAAAGTCACGTTCGGCTGCGTACACCAGCGTCAGGAATCGCGGAAAAAAGAGGGGTAAAGGCGAATACAGAACGACATTCGAGAGGCATAACGGGGGCCCCGTGTCAGAGGCAGCTTCGGCTCTTCCGATAGCGACGGCGCATATTTTGTTTTCCCCGATAGGCCGAGATTCGCCAACGAAGAGGTACATATGCCCCTCCGCAGCTTAATGAATAGCTCTGGACCAACGATCGCGATTTTTCGTTTTGTCCAAAGATATACCGGGGACGTCGAGGAACGCGCCTGAATCCGGACAAGCCGTTTCTCTGTTGTCTTTTTCTTTTTCAATCCCGAATTCTAAGCGGCTTGGTAATTGGGTCAGTTGGGATTCGTTATAACCCAGGCCTCGTCCTGACTAACCGTTCTAATGCGGATTTTGAATATACATGGGGCGCGCGAGCGCGTCGCTCGCCAAGATATATCGAAATGGAATTAAGTTTCGCGCGCGCAGTTGTACGTAAATATCGATGAGCTTGCTTTATTGATCCGGCCCAACCGGCCCGGTATTCGCGATTTATTCGCGAAATATTCGAAATAAAACGTCCGGGGATTCATCGAGTTCCGTATTCGGGAGGAGGGGGGGGGGGGGATTTACCGAGGGGTTGGAATTTTGAGCTTATACGACTACGCCGTAAGAACTTTGTAATCGTAAAATCGATGCGTACGCGCGTTACAAATTTAAAGCGAACCCCGTATTTCAATGACTCTCCGTCGAGTTCGGGCACATCGAGAAATGAAAAAAGGAAATGCGAAAAAACACAGGAATACGTAGTCGAGCCATCCGTCATTTTATATCGACACGTGCTTTATTGTGCTCTCTATGACTGTCCACAAATATATGCATACATAAATCTAAACACAAACGACGAGGACACAATAAAGTGGAAGAAAAAGAAGGCACAAAAGTACGGTTTACCCGGTGGAATTGCTTATTATTTCATCGACGCTTGCCTCTTCTCACCCCCCACGCGCGTATGCCGTGATTAAGCTAAAAGCACCTTTATTGGCTTCCGTCGAGCGTTTAATTATCGCCTCCCTAAGAGAACAATGCCTCAACGGTCAACGCCAGTGGCGCGGCAACCGTGAAAAATACGTTTTGCCGATATTATCCGCAGGCTGGGCGGAGCTTGAAAAAAAGAACGAACAATCCAAGTAATGGCCGGATAATATTTTAATCGTATGTCTCGCGCGGGGAGTCTCGACGCTCTGAATAATAGAAATCGGCGCACAAGTCGCAACTGCCGCGTGTCTCTCCAAGGTCTAATCTCCCATAGAAACGCAAGCTCCTTACGTAAACGTTGCCTACTCCTTACTTGCCCGCTCGGTGCTTTGGCTGGGTAATTAGCGCGCGGATAATCAATTACCAAGGCCGTTAATTCGTAATTATATGGGCTATCGACGCGTAACCATCCGCACCGCCACCCATTTCACTCCGGGAATTCAGGCTCCCCTCCTCCTCCTTCCTCCGTTAAATTCGGATTATTCATAAGTCATCGATTACTCCGTGTGTCTTCTTTACCGCCCCTCCTCTCTCTGCTGATGCAGAATATTGACCGTTTTCAAATCGGCTCACGACAGAGAGAGCTTTTGAACACGTGGAATCGTCGCGTTTGTAGAGGCGAAGCCTACCATCCGCTAAACGTACACATATTGACGCTGAATATCATTTGCGTTTTATCGAGCATTTCCTTTATTCCTTTGCTCTTTACGAGCGTTATTGCTTCCCTTCTAATTTATGCGCGACGCTTTGTTGAACAAGTATGTAAGCATCGATTTTAATTAAATTTCAATGAATCATCGCGACTAATAAGTTCCCGTGAAATTGGTCAACAAACGGCGATCGTTAAAACCGTGATTTGCAAAATTTCAGCCTGACCCTCGAGCGTTTCTCAACTCCCCCCACTCCCCCAACAATTAGTACATTACTTAGAACGAAAGAAAAAATGACGATGGACTCACCTGTGCCTTCATTCCGAACCCAATTTCAACTGAAAGTCTATATCCATTTAGCCGCGATGTATACGTGATCTTACTTCTCGCTTCGTCTCTTCTTCCCCCGAATAATTGAGCCTCGTAAAAACTATGAAAAGAGCGCGGGAGGGGGATGGAGTAAGGATTCTTCCTTTACTCACTCCCAATTATTCCAGACTCGAGATCAAGTTTCAATTAAGAACCTCGTCCCTAATAAAATAAAGAAGAAAAAAAAGGCAGAGGAGGAAGAAGAAGTAAGATCCCCCCCTGAAAAAAAAGAATGTCGAGGAACACCTTTACCAGGATAACACGACTTTCGCAGCCCATTAGAATTACCGACAGGTGCAGCGCGCGCGAGAGAGAGGGTCGCAGCAGATATCCTGAGCGTAACAAAGCTTCCCTAATGAACTTTTCTCTCGACTATCCGTTAATTGATTTCGCTCTAACGAAACTTTGACGCTTCAACTTTTATCATTACGGACTCCCTGCCCTCCTACCTCATCCTCAGTCTCGATGTACTCTTTTCTGGCGCGCGCGCCTCGCTTATACTACATCGACGAACTTGCGCGTGTGTAGTCCCGCTGCCCCTCTTGAGATTCTAATTTTCCAAGCCCTTGTTTGCGTCTACTTTTTTTTTCCTCTTTATCTCTCGACGTTATAGCCGGTGTTTCGAGAATATTTATTTTCCTTGGAATTGACGCTGGTATTTCAGGTATTATACGTGTTTATATCGGTTTCGCGCAGGTTGTTTCAGCCGGCATGGTACAGCCTTCGAGGATATCGGATACAACTGCGTACGCGGCGTTTACGTAGGATTTACTTGGGGGGAGAGAAACTCCTGTAGCCTGCTAATTGTTGAAAAAAAAATGTTGCGCTGCTTCTCGCGCGTGTTTATATATTTGCACGATAACGAAACTAAACTGCCTGAGCGTTAAGCCAGAGACTTACTTTCGACTTGCTGTTATTACGTCATTAAAAACTTTTTATTGACATTTGCGCTGTCTCTCTCTCTCTTGAGGAAGCACAACATTTAGAAATCCCAGTATAATCTGGCAGCGCAAGGCAGGGGGGGGGGGATAGATCTTAATGAAACTAATGCGATATAGGCAGAGGAGCTGAATCAAATATGCCGCTTGTTTGCTCTACCGCGCGTACGCGCGAATTTCGGACGCGCGGTTATCTATCTCGCGCTGTGCGTTCTGCAATTAATTATTTCCAAGTAGTCCGACGCGGCAAGAAAATCCTCCTTCCGTATACGAACGACTCCCTCCCCCTTGCAAACGAGCGCCAGCTTTGATCTATCAAGATGCTCCTGCTAAAGTAATATCACATGAAGTTTCTACGCGAATATGACTTGATATTTGTTTTGAAAAAAAAATGCTTTTTTCGCTCTCCTGTTACCCGTATAGCTGATGCGTTGAAATTGGTTTTGCATTTGATCGTACCCTGGGCGACGCTAAAGCGCTCCCGCTACATTTTTACTCTGCATCTTGGATCTTTAGTATACTGACGTGAAAAGTAAAATCAATCGTTGATTTATTTACTAGTTTTTTTTTTACCGAACGATTTTAATCGCAGTCATAAAAGTTTATATATTTATTACACTTATTTAGGGTTTACCAACCTTAAAATTTAATATCAATCTATAAAACCACATGTCGATTGTGCCCATGCAATCAATGTAATTATAGAATCTTCATCAAAATAATGACCCTTTCATCATCAAACGTCATGTATAATTTAATCAATAAACCCCGATGTGGTCGATAAATCTCTCCAAGCCCCCACCCCCACAAACCCCTGAAAGAAAAAAAAAATTAATCTCAAGTTGAAAAATGTACATATAGTTAATTCTTAATCCATGACAGTGCTTAGAGCGAATAGTATAACATAATGTTAAATAGAAGAGTATATAAGTAAGTAAATTCAAAGGTATGTGGAATGAGAATGAAAGCTGAAAATTAGAAAGCTGAAAAGCAAAACCTATATAACAAAAGCCAAAAATCTTACTTGCGGTTTATACACGCAGGTCAATGATTAAATTTTAGAAGCTGCGTAGATACAAAACGCCTAAAGCGAGACATGAATCATTAAATTTTTTCATTAGAATAGACTTGCCACTCTCGCGCACGCACACACACACTCACGACGACACACGTACGTGTTCATAAGTAAGTAACAAAAGCCTTGGCTGCGATTAGATAATCCAAGCATGTCCGAATTTCAACGCAATTATACGAGCCTGCTAGAGGAATTCGTGGGAACATGAATGCCTTGTTCCCATAGCTCGTCCCCCTCCCCCTCACACACCCCCTTTGCCACATTTAGATTATTAGATTAGATTTCTTACGTACATACAGATGACTTATAGGATTAAACGAAATTCTCGATCCACGAGAATTACAATTGAATAATAAGTCAGTTTTACATATTACACCCCCCACCCAGCAGCCCCATTTCAACCGCCCATCTGCTTTTTGATATGAAAATTAGATTACTTGCGCTTTAGCCCAATTGCCGCGATGTTATTGATTTTGTACTTGAATGAATATTTAGGAGGCAATTTGTATTTTGAAATTGTATATATATATATATTTAGTGCACAAACACCTCTAATGATTAAATTTTATATATACATATACCCATGTAATTGTATATTGACCGATTATCTGTACATAGCATGCTTTTTATGTGCGATATAAATAAAAAAAAAACAAAAACAAGTAAACAAAAGCGCTTCATTATACGTACAAATATATTATTCTGTGTATTCATACATTAGTTTTAAACTGTAGCACTCGTTATAAGCCACCAAAAAAATAATCATCATCGAAAGTTTAAGTGTTCGTCGAAGCTTATTATACGTATACACACATGTACCCGTTCCTTTTTTTCTTCTTTATTTTATCGTCTGCCTCTCTCGCATTGTTTGTTGTGTCAACAAAAAAAGAAACGCACACGTGTGTACTTATGTCCATCTCTCGTTCGCCGCAGAATTTCGCACATATGTTTAAATAGAAATCTAATTACCATTTGCAGAAGCTCAAATGAAACGCCTCGACAAATCACGATTTATAATTGCGCGTGGCATATAATAACACGCTCTGAATGAGCGAGCAAAGGGCGCGCTGTATTGTTCAGCAAAATTTGCTCGCTCATATCCCAGTTCAACTTTTCCTCTGTTCCGCTTTAAACGTACCAAGCGCCATTTTTACTCATGCAATACGCCGATTGTCGCTTTATCCGAAGCGCACCGGCCTCAAAGTGACCTTACACACACATACATATATGTATCCACAGCTATAGACGCCGGGAACCAAAAATTGTTTTATCATTATGGCAGTGAAAGCTCAAAAGTTATTTTTCACCGAGAAAACGGGAGAGAGAGTGAGCAAAAGAAAGAACTGCCAACGCCGCTGACTGGCTGGCTCGGGGGTAAAACAACGTTTGGACCTCGGGCGCACAGTGGAATTCTCGCTCTGTACGCTTGGCATAGCTCGAACACGCTGAACCGCACGTAACTCGCCGACGAGAAAATTAATTTTACGTCCGTCCTCGTGGACGTTGTCGTCGTCCTCGTCGTTGGTTAACCGGAAAAATTGAAGAAAAATCGGAGAGACGCTTTCGGTACGAGGAAGGGGCTGAATCTCGCAAACGTCGGAGATTTTACACGCGATGAATTCCATTTATGTACGTATGTACAGCCTTGGCGAACCTACGTTGCTCTCTCTCTCTCTCTCTCTCGCTGAAAACGACGCGCGATAAAATCAAGACAAGCATCTCCGTTGACGCGATACGACGCGAAGAGGAAGAGGAGGAAGCAAGCAAGAGTCACGTTCGTTTCGCTCGACTCGTAAAATACGTTCTCACCCGCGGTATCAAGGGGGCTTAAGAAAGAATCTCTTCGCGCTCAATGGCGAAATCCAGGGGGAAAAAAACGTTCGCGCGCGAGTGCCGAGACTCATTGGCGCCTTATTCCGAGCCAAATTTCAGCTCTCCCCGCTAGGCCGGTTATCAATTCGCTATTCAAATTTTAACGACGGACAAACGAGCTCGGCCGCACGTAAAGCCCCCGGGGGCTGCGATAAAAATAAGCGAGGATATAGAATTGGAAGGAGGGATTCCCAATAAATTCCAGCTGCGGCTAAGCCGGACGCGCGTATAGTTCCCAGTCAGAGAGGGTGGGTGGGTGGAGAGGAGTTGCGCGCGCGCGTACCAGTTAATGCCTCGGCAATTCGCTTTCCGGCGTTTGATTTACTCGGCTTTGCCGAAGCTCCCAACTCTCTCCCTCCCTCTCTTTCGCTCTACAAGCCCTCCTAATTTAGAACTTCCTAATTGGGCCGCAATCCAGTGCGAGGAACGAGAGGGTCGGCAACTGGCGCACCGAGGGATTCCGAGGAAGCTAAGCGCGCGCGCGAATTTTCGGACACCGGCTGTGACAAAAGATGTTGTGTACGAGAGGGAGAGCGCTAGTGGTCGCGCGTATACATATAGACGCCCGGCTTCTGCGGTGACAGCTTTCCTCTGCTTTACAGAAGGAGAGCCGTGGCTTCACGCGAGAGTTTCAATTGCCGCGTCTTGAACCTAACGAGCCTGGGCTTTACAAGCCTCCCTCGAATTGGATAATAATAACCGTAAACGATTGTAATTAAGGAAACCCGAGTGTAAACGAGAACGTTTCATTATCGGGAGAGAGAAAGGGGAAAGAATTCTTTTTCTTTTTTCCCCCGGGAGAATCGTTAAGCGAGAGGGCCGCGCGAGATTTCTCTGAACTCTTGCACGAAAGAAGTTCCAAGCCGAGCTTATAACGCGCGGCGAAACAACAACGCACGCGCGCTCCACGGTTTTTCTAAGACTTCCTGGACGAGAGTCGGGCCGGGCGTAGACATATACGTTTGTCCGCAATTACCTTTCGCCCTGTGGCTCGCACGGAAAAACAGAGACGAACTCAAATCCATATACCGCGAAGACGCTAAGACTCTCTTTTCTCCGTTCGTCGCGGTATTAGTGTCACGAGGTGCCGTCCCAACGATCACAACGGCCTCCGTCGCTTTATTACAAGACCTGTACACGCTCTTGAACGGTCAACGCGCGAGTCGCCTAAAACCGCCGATCACTTTCGCCTTCTCCCCCGTAACGCGAGCGCGTTTTAGCGGGCAAACCGGAAAATTCCAATGAAACCGCAAAAACTCGATATGGGCTAATACCAGCCGAAATGAAAAAAAAAATGAAGAATCAAGAGAGACGCGTTTGCACGTCCGTAAGCTTATGTCCGTTAAAGGGAAATCCGATAGCTCGCTTAGCACAGCGTGGGAGCCTCGCGCGATCGGCAATTGCCAGGCTTAAGCGCGTGCGATCAATTAGACGGATTCCGGAGAGGGAGCGACGGAGATCCTTGAGGGACGACGGGATTACGCGCGGAAGAAAAGACGCTCTACACCCGCAGCTTTGACTTCTCCCTTCTTTTTCCTTTTATTTTCGAAATTGTGCGCCTAGTGCGCTGGCAATAAAGACGCCGGGATTTCACGGGATTTATATACGAGAGACCATGCTTCCCGGAGCTCTTTACATTTTCGGAGGATATTCAGTTTGGCCCGACTGTTACCGGGGGGCGTCCGACGAGGGAAAGCAGGATTTTTCCTCGATTTGTTAAACGCGCGAGGCTTTTATCGAACCTACGCTTCTGATTATACGTGGTTTGTCCCTCCCCTCCGATTGAGGCGTGTTTCCAATAAGAAAAAAAGAAAGAGAAAAAAAAGGGAACGAGCAGATAAGGGAAGAGTACGCGTCGGAGAATCGACGTATATACGTTCGCACATTCATCGCCATTTGTTAGCGTATTCGGGGGGTTGGTTGGCGCTGGATTTGTCGGTAATGTATTCATAAAATCCCTGTTTAGGATGATAAACGCCATGGGGTCGCGATATAAATTCCGCGAGTCTCTCTCTCTCTCGTGCCGGCTTTCCTGATAAATCGCGGCGAGGTTTTAAATCGTTTGCAACCGCCGAACGACAGTTTTAATGAGAATATTTATTTCGTACGATTTCGTATATATAAGCGGGCCTAACTCGCAAAGTTGGTAATCCGACGAAATGTTCGGCTACATATATTTTAAAACGATCGACGGACTTATCGGTGTGCGGTTCTTCTACTTTTTTACTTGCCAAGTTGGATAAAAAAAGATCGAGCTTATCTCGCGATGGTAAGGGGGGGGGGGATGGCTTCATAGTTTTGCAACATTCGTCAACGTTCACGGCATAATGCTGTATATACTTTGTAAACTTTTATTTTTGACAATTTTTCTTGAATAAGTACGATTTGTTGAGACAATTTACGAGTGCGATTAATAAATTTAATCTTGATATCTCTTTGCAAAGGATTTTCAATGATTTTGGAAACGTTAGTTACGCTAAAGTAAAGCTTTACTTGGCACACAATAGATTACGTTAATTAGCAGACGACTCGAACGTCGTTGGAATGTTCAACGATGTTTTCTTTGAAAATCATCAAATTAAACATATTCAATTGTGAAAGTTATAAGAATAATTATCGAACGATGACATTTTTTTAAAAATAATTATCGAAAATTTGCAACACAACGATTTTTTGAAATTTATCTATTTGTTCAAGAAGGTTCTTAAAAATAGACGTTATAAAGTATGCCCTCTTATCACCACCGCCAATCTCATTTTTTGCTTACAACGTAATGAGCTGCGCGTCCGCAACAATACACCTTTATTATTACTATTTATTGTTACTGCACTTTATCAGCTAAAATCCAAAAACAACAACAACAACAAAGAAAATCCACAAAATTGCTTTCCGTGCATCGTTGACCTATTTCACTGGTCCTTCGAAATTCAAATTATTATCAATCCTTGAAGTTATATTTTTTTACACAAAAGCAGCGTAAAAAATGATCAGTGAAGTAGAGCCTCGACAGCATCAACAACAAAAAAGACACTATTGAAAGAAATGTCATAAATAAAAAAAAAAGAAAAAAAAAAGAACTCGAGTGCAATTGATCAGCAGTCCATTAACTTGACGTTTTTCGCAATTAATTTGAAAATGTTGGAGCGATCGTTGAAAAAAAAAAAATAATATTGTTCGTTCGTGTAGAGCGTCGGGACCTCTTCTTTTTTTTAAAAAAAAAATTTTCCTCCAACAACATTCTCATTGTGCTCGCTTTTGATTCAGCTTTAAATTAACAAGTTAGTCTTCAATTTAAAGCTGAAGGCTAAAGAATAAAGAGCGTAAACGTCGCCTTTACTTTGCCTAAGTTCTCGTTCAAACCCAAATTACTATCCAAAATGTTCGTAACCCTATTCCCTCCCTCGCGAATCGCTACAAATTCTCAAGTTAATCGCCAGAGCACTCGAGTTCTCGATCAATCAAAATCTCTCTTTCTCTCTCTATCTTCACCATCACCGGCACCATCAATATACAGCGCACCTAATGAACCTAGAAAGCTTCATCTCTCACCCAATAACCAGCCCACATTTGTAATAATAAATAAGCTGTTCAATCACCACAAACACATTAAAAAAAAAAAAAAGAAAAAAAAAGGCACAGCCAGCTCAGCTTCACCACCAATATTCTCTCGACATTTCTCTAAATACACATCAATAAAATAGAATCACAAAAGAAAAAGCTGGCAAGAACGAAAATCGCTCTCGTGAGCCTCGTTGGAGAGACGGAAAGTAATCTTGGTGTGCGGTGATGTCCGCGCGTTTGTTGCTTACAGCTGCGGAAGCCGGCGTCGACCCTCTCGATCCCCGGGGCGATGAAGAGCAGCGGCGGCATGGGCGGCGGTGCCGGCTGCGGATCGATGGGCGAGGAGGCAGCGATCGCCCTGGTCGGCGTGCACGCCGGTGACTACCCGAGGCCGGGCTGCGCTGACGAGCGGGCCTTATCAGCGAGCGGCCTCCCCGGCGCCCCGGGCGGCCCCGGCCAGCAGCCGAAGGGTAGCATTGGCGCCGCCTCGAAGCACAAGCCCAACGTCGGCTATCGGCTCGGCCGTAGAAAGGCTCTCTTCGAGAAGCGCAAGCGCATTAGCGACTACGCCCTCGTTATGGGCATGTTCGGCATTATCGTTATGGTTATCGAGAACGAGCTCTCGAGCGCCGGCATCTACACCAAGGTGAGTCACATTTTTCAAACGAACGCGTCATATTTTTTAGCAGCGGCAACGGCCACGTGCACTCCTTCGTTTTCGATTTTGCTCCTTCCATTTTTTATTTTTTGCAGCCGCGAAAAAAGGGATGACGCGCGTTTCGAGAAAATTTTCCAAGGTACATGCGTCTATATATAAACAAACATACGCGCGCGAAACGCGAGACGATGATACGCGCGGAAAAGGAGCGGAGAGCAACGCCGCGGGATAAAAGTAGGTCGACAACATCTTTCATCCCTCGGCTTTAGCCTTGGCAGAGCCGCGGGAAAAACGCAGCCCCGACGTATCCTTCGCGCTTCCGGGGACCGTTAATTATCGGCTGCATGTGGATGCGACATGCCCTTTCGCAGACCCGGATAATTCAAGACGCTGCTTATGCCAAATTTACGCGTCCTTAACCCCGCTCGGACGAACGGAGAGAACAAAGAGATCAATTAGATCGAGGCTGGCGTGCGAGTAGACGCTGGACACGGACGGCTGCTCGAAAAGTTGTAAACGGATACGGCGATTAGGAAGAAACGGAGACAATTTCATCTCGATCGTGATACCGATATGGTAAACTTTTTAGTGACAAAAAAAAACAAAAAAGTTCGGGCTAGCGCTAATGGCTGGCGTAAGACTTCTCTTTAGCTGACGATTAGAGGTTGGCTTATCTAAATTGAAAAAACCAAGTGCAAGCGTGAAGATGAAGATTTATGTATGGCCAGGGGGAGGGGTCAACAGATTTCGTTGCGCGCGGTTGGCCGAGTTGGAAAAATTAAGGAACGTTCAGCGATGTCTGACTATTGCGGTTCGTAACTACTTGCTTTTTTTTATCATAAGCGCCGTTAAGATACGCGCGTTAATTAAAATTCCTCTAATTATCCTTTTAAACAAGCAAGTCAATTGCGTCGGGATGTTTCTTCTCGAAAAAAAGAAAGGCTTATCTTTTTGCCTCATATTTCGTGGTATACACCACGTTTCTGTACCATTCAATTTCGTGCGTCCATCGAATGAATGAAAATTCTTTAATCCGATGAAAGAGGGCTATACGGATAAAGCAAAGAAACTTAGGTGAAATAAAGAGAGAGGGCAGAAAAAAAAGGGAAACGGCGTCGTAGAAGGGGTAGACGGGGGAGGGGCGTGGGTGGAGGAAGAAAAAAAAATTGACGGGTATAAATTGGAGCGGAAAGACGTAAAAAAGTAGAACAGAAGGCAAAGCTGAAAAGGACATGGATGGATTGATTGATAGATCAATAAATTTATTTATAAGCTGTCGTATGTTTATGTCACGCTTCTCCCCCCCCCCTCCTCTCAGTCTTTCAAGCTCGAAGGACAACTCTTTGCGTCCCCGTGGCAAACTATTAAATCTTCGTTAGCCATTGCTTTATTCCTTATCCACCTGCCGTATCCGTGCAATCCATTTAGCGAGTCATTTTCGAAAAAAAGCTCCGAAACAAAAAAAAATTCTCAGAAAGTATACGCGATAGGAGAGAGAATTTCTTCGGCGAATCGTGTTTATTCGGTAAACAAGATAAAAGGCTAAAGGGCTTAATTATTTAAAAAATAAAAAGTTCGCGAGACGATGCTAAATTCATTTCCGCCGGGCGAACGGAGATGTAGCCGTCGTTGGATAGGCCAGGGCTCCATATCGCGCTGTAACTTTCTTAAAACAAGGAGAAAATAATTCAGTATCGGGGCAGGGGGGGGAAGACTAGCGCCGAGACTACTTTTCGTAAAGTCTCTCGGAATAATAAACTTCCGGGAGAAACAAAGCCGGAGGACGCAAGCGAAGGAGGGGGAAAAAAGAAGTCCGAGGATCCGCTGACCCGTCGACGGGGCTTCAACTTTTTTAATAAATTCATAATCGAGACACTGCGGAGAGTAGGAGCAAGTATTGGACGTCCTAATGACCCGAGACTCTAGCGACGACGATGACCAGGAGGCCGGATCGAAATATATAAGTTCGAGTGTTCTTTCTCTTCAACAAGGAAATACGAGCTGACCCTTTTCGGCTCATTAACGAACAAGTCTCTGACCCTTCTCCCGAGCCTCTATCTTGCTTACTTCTCGAGACCATACCACTAAATGAATCTTCAAACTTTTTTTACAATCTTCTTTTTTTTAAATTTTTGTAAATATTATCAATTAAACACGCACTAAAATACTTGGAAAATAACGCCCGCGCGATCGGTATTTATTGCGAGTAGGATCGATTACCTGCAACGGCGTGAGAAGCAAAAATAAAAGCGGCTGAAGCCGTTTACCTAAATAAAAAAGAAAAAAGGGGTGAATTTATAAAGCGCGAAATCGTGAATTTATTAGCCGCGACAAATACAGCTTGAACGGCCGAGTTATAAAATTATTCATGACTCGCAGCGCTTGGTTTCAACTATTTAAAAGTCCTCTTTTTCTTCCTAACCCCTGCCCTCCACCCACTGCATCTACCTCGTCTCACTTCCCAAACGGCTCGGGAGGAGGGGGTGAATATTCAGTACAGATTAAAAGTGCATTTGTCGCTTGATATACACTGCGCGGAGTATTCTTTAATGAAGCACACGGCAAAGCTTTTAACGCTGGATTATTCGAAAAAACTTGCCTCGCGCGCCGGGGCAATTCGTTATTCGCAAAGCTACCAATTTTCGAATATTTTTCAGCAGTTTAGCAGCTGCCGGCTACGATTAATGCGCGTTAACTACTTATATAGCCGTTCCTTCGCTCTCCTAGACGCGTTCACTTACCAAAGTGCCATATTTCCATCTGTTAAAATAAAGCCACAATTCCGATATTTACGTATCCATACAAGATATCCCGAAAAAAAAAATCAGAAAACCACAGACTCGTAGAGCGTAATCTATCGAGTTTTCACCGCGGTGCACACAGCGCTGCGGAAAGAGAGAGAGAGAGGGAGAGAGTCGATCGACGAGTTCGCCAAAATGGCCAACCACATCGGGGCTCCATTTCCAATTACTTGCGTAATCCTTCCACGAGCTCTTTGTCCCATTCCGGCCGCGGATTTCCGAAATCTATAAATAGTCCAGCATCCTTTATCTCTTCCCTCTGTGCCTGATACATTCGGCTATATGCAATACGTGTGTGTGTCAGCCATTGAGAAAATTCCGGGGGCTCTTGCTCGTTTGCGCGTGGCAAGCCAGTCCGGATTTTCAAAAATATGCGACAGGCCACTTTCTTCTTAAAGTACTCTCTCTCACACACACATGGGCTTCTCGGATTTTTCGAGTGCGTGAAGAGATTTTTCAAAGTCCGGGAATACTGTCTTCGTCCGTGAGATTCCAGTACGTAAATTTCACGGGATAAGAGTCGTGGCTTCGTTTTATCTTTCAAGTTTAATGGTGAAAAAGAAGAAGAAGAAAAAAACGAAGACGTTATTTCATATTAAAATCTGCTTTGTTTTGATTTCAGGCCTCTTTCTACTCGACTGCTCTGAAAACCCTGATCTCTGTGTCAACTGTGATACTTCTTGGCCTCATATTTGCTTATCACGCTTTGGAAGTTCAGGTTAGTTAATAAGCGCTCTCAAAGGTAGAGACAGAAAAAGAGTAGAGGGGCGAGAGAGAGAGTAGAGAGTGCTTGCAAAAAGGGTTCGGGTCTTTTGCATGCCTGCAGGATTTTTTATTAGGTGTATGTATGTGTATATATGCCTGCCTCTCTCTCTCTCAACGTGCAAATATGTGTGTGTGGCTTTTTTTCATTTCGAACTTTTAAGCAAAAGGGTATAATTAAAAAAAAACTGCGAGCGGAATTTTAATTAAAATGATAATTAAACTTTAGTTTGTTACATGCACACACGTACACGCTTTTTCGTCACTTCTGTCAAGTTAACACACACAAACGTAGACACACACACATGCGCGGCAAAGTTGATAATTACAAATTCACGAAAAGTCTACGAAATTCGACTTAACATTGCCGCGACGAAAGGAAAGAAAGTTGAAAAATTGCAAGCGTCACATCTGACTCCCAAAACGATTTTCCAAACGGCTCTTATACCGATAAAGATTCTCACGTCGATTTTTGTCTATCCTCGAAAATGCCAAGTCAGTATATAAAGTGGCTCGATAAAAAAAAAACAACAACGGAGGATGGGAAACGACGAAAAAAAAATTTCGAGAGAGAAAAAAAAGGTATAAACGTTCGGCCCTTGCACTTTTCGAAAGGCTGGCAGTCTCACGTATAACGTGGGACCATTCGCGTCTCTCAGGTCCAGCGTGCAGAAGCTGGCCGGTGTAGGTAGCGAAGTGGAAGAGCTTCTTTGTCGGGTATAGGGTGAACTTTTTGAAAAAGAGAAAAATGTCAACTTGACGAAATCCCACTTTCTCTCGCTTCTCGCCAAAGTGAGTATGTGTGTATTACGTCCGAAGCCTTCGGGGCTGTAAAAGAAAAGGAAGCAGCGCGGATCGAGCGGAAGGGCCGAGGGAAAACTGCTTATCAGTGCCCGCGCCCGGCCCGTCTAAAAATACTCCCGGGTCTATCGATCAGAGTTAACAACATCTCTACGTTTACAAAGACACGTCTATTTTCTCTCTTGCCACGCTTGTATACGATGCAAAAAAGAAAGGCTCGATTTCTCGAAATATCGAAAAAAAATAAATAAAATTCCGTCTGATCATACTCGGTCTTATCTACTTATACGCTAACCGCGAACAGCGTAATTTTCCAAAATCGAAACGAAAGAAACGCGTATTAAGAATTAAGAAATTTCGCAATCCCGTTTTATTTATCGCTGTATAAAGCTCGCCCAAGCGTCAACCGTCTCCTCCGAAAGTTTTCCCTTTCATACATTGAAAAATTGCAGAAAATAATCCCGACCCTCGAGGCTGTCACGCCCTCCGAGGCGTATTACTTCACGTCTAGCCCCCAAAGCGCATATTTCTCCCTTCACCAGTTCCCCCTCCCTCCAGACCAAGCTGTTCCCTCAGAAAGAAAGATAAAACAAAAAAATAAAAAAAAAATAGCAACACAAGCCCATTAGCACGCGCCCTTTCAGTCCCTCGCGTCCACAGCGTTCAGGCGGAGAAAATCGAATATTCCGCGAAGACCGGCCTCGTGGGAGAGTAGATCTTAAAGAGACGCCCCTTTGCCGACCTCCCCCGCTTTCTCTAGCGGCCTTCGCGTCTCCCTTTTAATTCGATCAAGGTCCGCGAGCGAGCGAGAGCGAGATGAGCGGGGGCGGCGGCATCGATCGTGCATCTCGGATGCACACACCGCTCCTCCCCCACAGCCCGGATATATTGTGTGTGGCCACTCGCGTTTTATACTCGTCTTTCTGGTACACGTTACACGGTCACCGAGCGGGGTATACTTGCTTACCCCTCCGTGCATGGCGAGACATGTTTTTCTGTGGTCGTAAGTTGAAGCTTATTTTGGTTAGATTCGGATTTTCGTACGACTGGATGGCAATAGGGTGCTTGACTATTTGGCATGTTTTCTTCGACTTTTTGAGACGCTTTTAGGATTTGAGCTTCTTTTTTTGTTATTCGACACTTATTTGGCGGAAAAGGAGACTGTAGAGTTTGCACAAGGAGTAAATTGAATGCAAGTAGACATAGAGTATAATCGGTCGGACGTGGACTTTAAGTTTCGACTTGTTCGTTTACTCGTTGTAGATACCGCTCAATCCTCCTGGGCCAAATTTAATCCCAATGTGTGCGCGAAAACGCAAAGATTATACGAGAATCTTTCTAAATTTTTTCTAAAAAAAAAGCTTCGATAACCTTTTTTGTGCGTAAATCCGCAGGAAAATATGGTACGAATCATTGGTAAACACACTGACCCAGAAACGAAGCTTCTAGAAATCCCATAGGATATTTTCTCTATTGCAAATATTTCCGATACTCGAATGGAAACCACATTCAGGCTGGAATTTAACGGGTTCGGGCTTTAAAGCAGAACTAATCTTCGCGCTTCTTAACAGACTTTTAATCGAGGCTAAATAGTTCAAATCTATTCGGATCCTTTACGGGCGTGCACAATTGAATATATCGAAACGATGATGATCCTTTGAAAACGTAATTAATTACGCGCGAACAAACAAATGGGAAAAAAAGAAGAAATAATAAGAAAATTTATAACGTGAGTAACTGATCTTGAGATTTATCTACGAACTTCGCCATTATTCCGAAGAGGCAGCGAGAGATCTTTGAAAATATAGGCAAAAAGTAGATCAGAGCGACAAGGCGGAACGAAGTTTGAAAACTAAAGCCGGCGAAGGTCCCCTCCTAAATTCCGAAAACTTTGAAAATCGCGATTAATGTAAAGTAGGCTCTGAATTGCGTTACATAGACGAAAAAAGCGACTGAAGGCTCGTGAGTTCTTTATTTTCATTAACCCGTCCAAAACTCTCGGACGCGAAGGATTTCGATGAGAATTAAGCTCAATTTTCATTTTTCAAAAAACTGTCAAAGCCGCAAGCTTCAAAACCCGTCGATCTTCGCAAAAAATCGCGAGTTTATTAAAAAATCCTTTATAAAAATTTGACGAGGTGCAAAACGATCGAGCCTAACCGCGTTACATTCCAATTCCGTCAATCAATCAAAATTAAGATCAGCCACCGATAAAACGTCGCAATAATAATCGTCATCGGGCGATCGATTAACCGGCACGTTTCAATAAACCTTAGAGCGTAAAGTCACTCGGGCAAACGGCTTTGGGAGGGCCAAGGGAGAGGTATAGGCCGAATCAATGGCGCAAACGCGTGCGACGAACGTGACCCGAATACGACAGCGGCTCGAAAGAAAAAAAAGAAGGAGGAGGAGAAGAAGAAGGTGCGACCGGACATTCCCCGGGATCGCGCATAAAATTGGCCGGATCGAAACGGGAGAGCGACACGAGCAGCCAAAAGAGAGCGAGAGAGAGAATACGGTCGTACGTGCTTTATCGCGAGCGCCGAGCAAGGCCGAAAATCTCGAGCTTTCGGCGCCGAAAATTCGTTGCGTTCATAGCTGCTGGACACGCGGTCGATCGCCTTATTTTGCCGCGCCGTGCTTTCGTTAAGATGCTTCGCTTTTTTTGTCCCGCCCCCCCTTGCTTCTTTTTCTCTGTAGGCTGCGAGATGGCTGGCTCATGGAATCGGAAATATACTATACCAGATTATTCACGTTTTTTATCGGGAAATCTCATTGTTTTCGTGGGAAATTTTTGATCGTATCAAGGTCGCAGTTTGGAAAGCGTAAGTGGGAATGTCGAGGAAGAAGAAAAAAAAGGAAGGAAAAAAAGCACGGGTATGCATTGCGAAGGGAGTAATAAGATGCAAGGGGAGGATATTTTTCCAAAAAGTTACAAGTCGTCCCCCAGGGTAATGCAGTATGTAATGCAGTACGTGAGCGTTTTACCAACACTTTTCGAGCTTATTTAATTTTAGTTTCGTCCGTCGTTTTTTCTTTTTTCTCGTCGTCGGAGTTTCTCAAAAATTTATCGCTTAATTTCGTTATACGACGGCGCGTATTTATACGTATCTCGTCAGCTTACTCAAATGAAAAATATCCGCGTGGAAATAGAAAAAAAAATAATAATAATCAAGCTTCATTATTCGTAAGCTTAGCAAATCAGTCGAAAAGTCATCCGAGTAAGTAAGCCGAGGAAGGAAAGAAGTAAGGAGGGAGAGGCGTACTTTGTCTTCAAGGGTGCCAAGGACATAATTACAAAGCAAGCGGAGAGCCTTCCGGCCGCTAAGACTCGCCGGAGTCGATGCGCCAAAGCCACGCGCGAGTGGCGACGTTTAAAAAGAGAAAAAGAAGAAAAGACGGTCGCCAATGGGGAAAAATAAATCCCGTGTGCAGAACTCCCCCCTTAGAGGATCAAAGTTTCAAGCGGCCGTTACGCTTTTAATTCGAGAGAGCCCTCTCCCAGCTGCAAATCCACTGGCTCCGCTTGAATTTCCAACTCTCTCTCTCCCCTTGGGTTGTCTTCTTTTTTTTTTCTCTCCCCTAAGACAGCGAAGTCACGTAGACGGAAGTGTTCGTGGCTCGGCATAGAGGATAGTTTTCCTTTTTGGTTATTCGAAACTTTTGGCGCTTGTGCTTGGATTCTCTTTGGCTGTATATCGACTGGTGGCGGCCTCGTTGTATATCGGGCCGGGGCTTTGTTGCGCCGAGTAAAAGTTCATTTTTGGCCGGATTCCCTGTCGATGCGGCGAGCGCCGAGCAAGATTAAGCGCCGCGCGACACACCCTCGACCTTCCCCTCCCCTCCAACGCCGGCTATGCCCAAGAAAATGCATCGGTCGAGCGGAAAATGTATGCCCTCGTCGATGGAGCTTTTTACCAAAGCCCGAAACTATTTTTGCCGATCAAATTGGCTCGAGCCAAATTATTTTGATTTTTCAAGGTCAGCCGTTTTTTATATTATTGTTATTAACGAGGATTTAAAGCTCGCCCGCCCGTATAGCGCAAAGTCGTGTAATAAAGTATACGCGGCTTGCAATTATTCCGTCGGCGAAAAGTCATAAAACCTTACAAACGCCTCGCACGCGCCCGGAATTTCCTTCTTTTTTTTTGCCCTCTTGTTATTTTACTCTCATTGTGCCCACTAAAAATCTAATTGGAGCACTTCTTTTCCAAGTCGCACAATAGAGGGAAGCCAGAAAAGGATGGACAAGAAGAGAGAGAGAGCAGAGAAAAAGCAGAGGGAGCCGGATGTGACCGTGTGCTTTAATTTTTCCTTATCGCGTTAATAGAGAATACTTGCCTTTCTTTATCGTCGAAAATGTAGACGCGAGACACTGATACACGCACACACACACGAGAACTGCTACTATTTTTAAATGCAACTTGTAGAGAGAGAGAGAGAGAGGAGAAAAAGAAAACAACTAACAAGTATCGACACAATTTTCACGCCGACCGAGTGATGCAGCTTTTTTGTTCATTTGTCTTTTTCCAGAAGGTCGCGGCAATTAAATTTGATTTATGAATATTGCGCTTTCGGTACTTCTTAATATAATTTGCTTGAATCGCACGATAAATATTGGAGTGAATAGCACCGATATGAAGTACCCGCTCGATGGCGCAATAAAATCGATAAATTAAAGTTTAAAGGCGCGGAGTAATCAAGTGTTGCTGAAAAGCCATTGATTACCGAGAATTTTAAAAAAAGAAAGAAAGAAAGAAGGAGGGTTTTCGCTTGGAAAGTGTGTTTGAAACTGTGTGTGTCTGTGTGTGCTGATTGAAAAAGTAAAACGTTTGCTTAGCGAGCAAGAAAATCTAGCTTAGGCTTAGCAAACTAAGATTAGATTTTAGTAAATAGTATAAGTAGTCCCCCCTTTTTTTAACAGCAGCCTGCGCGCCTGCACGCGACCTCTCTCTCTTTTTTTTTTGCTCACAGCGACCGAGAGTACTTGCAAAGACTATCAACGATTTTAGAGCGGGATTTTGATGATGTGGTTGTTGATAGTCTAGCGAGAGCATATCGGACTATGGAATAAAAAAAGAGAGTAAGAAATTCAGTCGAGATCGCAGGGGGTTAGACGGGCTGGATTCAAGCGATTTGTACTATGAGTTCGAGTGATTAGAACTGATTGGAGACGATTATAATCAGTTCGAACCCGTGCGGATCGTTTGGATTCGCAAGGAGATTATGAAGCGCGCGTTTTTGCTATTTCGTAATCCTCCTTGCTCGTTGCCTATGACCGAGAGTAACGCTCAACGATCCATTGACGAAGACGAATTTGCAGAATCGTAAAATGCAGGCAGGCGGGCTGCTGGTTGAAAAAAAAAAAAAGAATCTAGAGCTAGTCCATGACGAAATCGGCGATTTCCCATGTACATACGCCTCGCTTGGTCCCCGCGGCCCCGGCCAAGCAACACTCGGCAACATTAATCAGATAGGCGCACCTGGCGGGCGCGTTTCAGTTATTCATGATCGACAACTGCGCCGACGACTGGCGCATCGCGATGACCTGGCAGCGCATACTCCAGATCTCGATCGAGCTGGCGATTTGCGCGGTCCACCCGATACCCGGGGAGTACTACTTCCTCTGGACGACGAAGCTGGCGAACAAGGGCGGCGACATCGGCCAGCAATGGGTCCCCTACGACGTGCCACTCTCACTGCCCATGTTCCTCAGGCTCTACCTCATCTGCCGGGTGATGCTGCTCCACTCGAAATTGTTCACCGACGCCTCGTCGCGCAGCATCGGCGCCCTCAATCGCATCAACTTCAATACGCGCTTCGTACTGAAAACCCTCATGACCATATGCCCGGGCACCGTACTACTCGTACTTATGGTCTCCCTCTGGATCATCGCCTCCTGGACCCTCAGACAATGCGAAAGGTCAGTGCCACACCACAATTATTATCCCTTTCAATCGATATAATTATGTCTACAATATACCTCTGTCTGTTATGTGTCAAACTCTGCCTTCTTCTTCGTCGACCTCGTCGGCCTTGAGCCTTCGAGCACACCTGACCTTGCCGGAAACGTATAAATAATGGCGTGCCCTCGCTCTCGGACTTGAGCTTTTACCACTGGCTTAATGTCAATATTAAATTTAGATTTTATGCATTTTTTTCTCTCTCGTAAACGTCTACGCGTCTGTTTATATCTGTCTACCTGCGCGTATTTCTCCGTGACCGTGTGTACATGTCTCTATATGCATCTGTAGATAAAATAATACGCGGTCTTTAAAATAAGTAGGTAAAATCGATAGAGCGTTGTTAAATATACAGTCATACATCGGAACTAAAAATAACAATGATAGAGAGAGAGAGAGCCTATAACTTACCGAGCTGCATTGGAGTTTTAATTTTTTATTGGAACTAGGGGGCTTCCCCCGACTGCTCGCTCTGCCAACATACCTCGGAATAACGCGTAGTGTTAATTTTTCTTGTATAAAAAAAATAATCAAAAAAATTCTATAGTTCGGATACAGAACTGAAGTATCATAAAATATCATGATATCATAATTATTATCGAAACAATTTCCTGTTGTAAAACGATCGCGAGAAACTCTTTTTATCAATAACCAATTATCTTCATTTCTACAATTTCTTCTCAAATATTTTTCTTAAAATTAAATAATTTATCAAAAACGTAGGTCCTGCGCATAAAAGCAAATGAGTCTTATCGAAAACCGGAGAGTGAAAACTTAATAACGATGATTGAAAGCACTTCAGACGCACACGTGTAGAAGTATATTTTCAACCTACATTGGGCACGGCTAAAGGTATAAAAGAGAAGAAGAAAAAAAAGCCCCAGTTTTTTTTCATTTCCACGAGAGAAAAAAAACAATAAAGTTCTTTTTTCACTTTCGAAAATAGCGGTCGAAAAATTTTTTCGGATTATAACGGCGGAAAAAGCAACGAGATTATACATCACAATTGGACTTGGGAAAATATCTTCGAATAGCGCCGCAGTTCCGTCAGCGATCCCAGAGCCCTGAGTTATGTGTCGACTGCGGAAATTCGACTTGAAAATTAAATTCTCCCCCCACCTACCTCTGCCCACAAGCATAACGGATTTCTTGTCACACCGGCCGAGAGGGCTTTTATAATAAAAACTGATTTTTCGTGGGCGCGGGCAGCTCGCCGAGCTTTATACTTCATAAATCGAGAACGATAAGAACGCGAAAAGCCGATATCAAAAAGTTATCAACGAGCATAAAGTAAATTGTTGATTAATGCGCTTGCCGGGGCTTTTTCCAGCCTGATATCCCTTTGACCCCTGTGTACATATATATACTCGGAATATACATATCCGCATGAAAACGCGGGGCTCTGGATATTTTTTAATTAAAATTGATTACCGCAATATTTTTTCGATCTATCGATTGATTGGGACACGTGGACCGAGCTGGCTGGGTGGGGGGGGGGGGTGGTCAAAAAGAAAACAATGGCCCATGCCGAAGCTAAAAATAAACTGGGGCTCGTGTCAAGCAAGCATTTTTATTTAGATCGCCTTATACCGTAATGGCGATTCTATTTCAATGAAAAGTCTCTGGGACGCGCGGCGCAGAGGGGCTGGCGCAGATCGATAGCCGTTTTTATCTCGATTTCTCACAATGAATCATCTTGCATACCGTGTATACACGTCGGTAAAACACGTGTTTTTACTCCTCAGGACCCTCCCACCCCCCCATCTCCATCGGTTCATTTTTCTCTCTATTCTCCCTCTGGCCCTATTCGACAAAATAATAAAAAAAAAAGACGCAAAATTGAGACGAACGAGAAGGTTAAAGTCAGTAGGGGGACTCCCCGATATAAATTTGGGACGATCAGTCCGTAGCCGTACGAGATTGAATGAGAGATTCGCTAAATCTTTACGGCTCTGTCTCGGCGGCTTTTCTCTCTCTTTCTCGGCGTTCGATTGGAAAATTAATTTGGCCGGCTTTTTCTCATGTTCTCCCGCTGTTTCAGGTTTCACGATGAGGAGCACGCGAACCTGCTCAACTCTATGTGGCTGATCGCCATCACCTTCCTCAGCGTCGGCTTCGGCGACATCGTGCCTAATACGTATTGCGGCCGGGGCATCGCCGTGTCCACCGGTATTATGGTGAGTTGCAATTTTTCTTATTTCTTTGCGTACGGTAATCTACTTTTACGTGCACGATGTAAAAACACGCGTATTTTGGATAAATTTATAAATCGTAGTAGTAAATACATGGAAACAAGCAATAAAAATCCTCGTCTTATTAAATTTTTATTACACCACTCGAGCGTCTCGCAATTGATTATCAACGGCTTATTAAACAACGCAACAGGTTATCTGATTACAAAACGCCCGACGATAAACTCGCGTCTCCACTTGGGCAAAAATCGACGATCCTCTTGAATTAACACGCGAATTTCGCCGCTATTTCTTCAAGGAGTCGACTTTTAAAAGTTGAACTTTACATTCGAATTATCGCATCGAATTGCAGTTGATTAAAATGGAGCATAGCATAAGTAAGAAATCCATCGGAAACGACAACGGCGACGCTAAAATCCGGGAAAAGAAAAGAAGAAAAAAAAGAGGACCTCGAAAACCGAGCGAAGGTAACCGCACGAAAACGAGCGCAAACGACAATGTGCTCCCCCTCTCTCTCTCCACTCGTTCGCAATAAAATTTCCGCTTCGACCTGTGAAATAAAAAAAAAAGGAGAAGAAAAATCGCGGGCGCAGCAGTGGCATATATCAGCTATTCGCGCTTAATAGCCAGATTGCTCTCTCCCGCGTTCCCAAATTGTCCCCCTTCCAAGCGCTATCCCATCTCTCCAGCGGTGTCGCGAACAAAGAGTCGCGCTTGCCCCAGCAGAATAAGGCCTTCGCGCACATAAGAGAGAGAGAGAGAGAGAGAGAGAGAGAGAGAGAAAGACGGTTGAAGGAAGCGATATGTGTGTGGAGTGGTGGGGAAGGAGGCTGGGGGTGGGATCGATGGATACACATCAAGCACGTGCGCCAACGATATAAAGCTCGGCGGATTAAGGCGCGCGCGGATAAGCGCCCGGGCGCGCGCATCTCCTTTTTTTTCACATTTTCCGGCGACTCGGCAGAAGCCTCAACAGCGAAGCGCTATTAACTTGCATTTCTCTCTCTTCCCCTGCAGCTCGTCTCTCTTCGTCTTCTTCTTCTTCCGCTCGCCCGAGCGCCTCTTTGCCCTCGTATATCAGGACCCCCTCCCTCTTTCTCTTCTTCTATCTATCTCTTTTTACCACGTTGCTCTCATTTTTTTCGGGGTTCCGTGCAATTCGAGGCTGGAAAACGAATCGACAGAGGGAGAGAGGGAGAGACGCGCATGCGAGGGCGACCTACGTTCCCCTGTCAATCTGCAAAATTGAAGCTTTTTCTTCTCTTTCTCTCGAAGTAATAGTAGTAGGGAGAAGAAGGAACCGGCATGTAGGCACGCGCGTTACCGAGTCTACGCAGAGGCACGCTCGTTTAAAAAGCCAGCAAGGATACACGGGTCCCCCTCCCCTCAGCCGCCCGCCCGCACGCAATCGCTAATTCGTCCCCAAAGTAATTATCTCGGTGAGTGATTTATCTTCTTTTCCCATTCCCTTCTCTCCTCCCCCATACCCATTCCCAGTTCACCGTAGCATTCCGCGCACGTACGCGAATTGGCGTAAAGTGAATGACACTTAACGAGTGCCTCTCTCTCTCTCTCGCCCGGGCGTGACCAAACGCGTCACATCTCTCTCTTCCTCCGGCCGAGCGCTCGTATAACCGTTTCTTCCCCTCCAGCCCCTTCGCTTAAGCTGTTTTCTATAGACCGTACACTCGCTCCGTTGAATTTTTAATCTCTCTCTGTCCATCGCACACGTTTACTTCGGCTAATCAATGGATACAGGTGTCCGATTGCTTTATAAAGTACGTTTTTTAACCGCAGCTAAACGGTAAGTTTGCTTGATTTCGGAACTGGATAAACAGAAGTTTTTGTAAAATTTTCCGCGCGCGAACATCCAGGAGCCAGTCGAACGCGCGTCTTTTTCAAAGGAGAGTCGAAAGCCGAAATCCGTATACAGCCGAGGCATCTGCGCGTTCTCGGCCATACCGCTCTATATGAATGAAAATCCTCTCGGCGCTCGTAAATCGAGACCACCTCTGATTATCGGGAGAAAATATAAAAAAAATAAAGGAAAATACACACAGCGTATGGACGGCGGGTTATAAAAAAAGCAGGGTAGACTATTTTTCAGCGCGTGAGCCTGCATACATTTGCGTGATCGTGCGCGCGACAGACGGCCCATGCGCATTCGTAATGAGCAGAAGCGAGCTGAGCTCGGGAGATTTTAATTAGATCTCTCCCTCGAAAACGGGCGCGTGATGCGTTTTGCTGAAGAGAGAGGGAGACGAACGAAAGAGACCAGGAAAGAGGGATAGGATCGCGCGATATTCTAGGGCGCAAATTAATTGGCGCTTTTCTCGATTCAACAATAGACACCGTGTATATATATCGAGCGACGTACATATCATTCCCGAGAACGTATTAATTGCGCGAAGTGGAACAATTGCGAAAGGACGCGCGTAGTGCACACAAGTGTATACGTGGAAAAAGAAAAACAAATAATACATAAAGCTTGCGACAATCCGGCCCCGCTTATTCTATGTACGCTCTCATGATTAAATTATCGGCGTAACAATAGCACTCCCCCCCTCCCGGCCGTACTTCCTTTGGCGAAAATCGTCTTGATAATCGCACTTATAGCCACAAGCCGCGCATATAATCGAACCTAATCCTTTCCCTCCCCCCCTTCCGCGTCACTACCTCCCCACTCGAGCTGGGTCAGTTGGTGTATAGAGAGCGAAAGAAGCTGTCGCTCGGGCTATTTGCATAGATTCGGGATGGAGGCGGAATTTCTGGTGTGGTAGCTCGTTTACGCGAGACCGAGATTAAATAGACACCGCGGCTACGAGCCTCGACCCTGCAAAAGTAAGCTTTGGCGTTAATGTGGGATTTTCAACGTGTATCCTCGCTAGAATAGATATAGAGTGAGCTAGAGAAAAAACAAAAGAGAAATTTTTGCTTTTCTCTTTGGTGTAACTGTTAGATAGATAGCCAATTCGGGCGTGAAAGCGTTGAAAAAGTAAGACACTCGACATCACAAGACCTTCCATTTTTCGCGCTTCACTTTCGAAATTTGAATAATTCACGCGCTGTATTATCAATGCATTCGAAATACACGTTAAAGCTCGATGGAACAATTGTGTCCGCGCGAGCGATAGTGGGTTAAAGAAAAAATGAAACTGACTAATAATGAAAAATTAATTTGCCACTCTCGCTTCGCAAACGACAATTTTCCAACGTCTCTATTCGCTTTCTATTGATCTTTCAAGCGTCGTCGTTCTTTTATCCTTTTCACTACTCCACTTTTAACTCTCTCTCTCTCTCTCTCTCCCTCTCACCGACTATCGCCGTAGCGGCGGCGGTAGAAACGCGAGTTCGCTTAATTAGAATGCATTCGGAAGGAATCGAATCAAAGATTACCTTCGACTCGCCTCTTTTCTCTCTGCCCGGCTCCTCGTTATTCCGCCATCTCGCTAAAAATAATACAAAGAGCGAAGAAGAAAAAAAAGCGAGAGAAAACAATAAAAAGCAGAAAAAACTCGTCTAAAAAGTCTCGCTTTGAAGACGGACACGCCGAACACTCGGTATCCCGGCACAACCTTATTATCCTCCCACCCCCCATTCCATTATCCCCGTCAAAGAAATTCTCGCGAAAATAAAAAAGGAAGAGCAAAAAGAAGAGGTAGGGAAACCCTGTTCATAACTGCGTCGCGAATCGATTTGTTTCTCGGCTATACACATTTATCTTTCATAAATCGCCACCAGACGAGCCCACCACCCCCACTTTCTCATTCATAAATATTTTTCCTTTTTTCCTGCTCTCGAGGCGCAATGAAACAAAAAGAATAAATAAAAGGAAGAAAAAAAGAAGTAAGCAAAGGAAAAAGGAGAAAAGCGATGCTCGACCGTTGCTCGTCAAGGGCTACTCTCCTTATACCGTCCCTCGGAGACACTCGGCTGCCTCGTATAAATATCACGCGCCTTAACCCCTCTACAACCGGAAAAGTCTCTCAGCCGTGAAAATATATACAACAAAGTCAGACTCGCGAAGCGCGAAACTTTCTTTTCGGCCGTGTGTATAGACGAGGTGCAAAGTCGAAAGGGGATAGCGCGTGATTATCCCCGTGACGCGTTTGCTCATTCACAGCCGGTAGTATCAAGGAGGAAGCGAATCGTGCGTATTAACCTTGCGGCCTAATCCTCCTTGGCAATTCTTCGAGTGTAGTTCGTAAAGTGAGGGAGGTAAGACTAGTGAGTAAAGGGATAATTCCTTGTTTTTTTTTGGGGGGGGGGGGGAGGGTGAAAAGGAAGGGTGGGGTTAATCCGAGGAGGGAGCGAAGGGTGATTTTTACGAGGTTATTTTTACGGGGCGAAAATATAGAGCGCCTAAGTCGAGTAATCCTCGTGTGGATCATCCAAATCCTAGCCGGCTTCAACGGTTATATATCCTGTAGTCGTTGGGGGAACGAGTAATGACTGTAAATAGGGAATTTAATACACGATTTGACAAGCAATTGTGAAAGTACTCTATGGTAAATATGACGTTTTAATTCTCAGAGAGATAGCTCGATTAATTGGTAAGCCAATATAAGCGTCTCTCAAGGAAAGAAAGATGTAATTAAAAAAGGAAAAGGCAAAGGGGCATAAGAAACGTCGAAAGTAGTCGGAGTCGCAGAATGTTCCGACTCTAATTTCTCGCTGTTTTGTTCAAGGGCGCGGGCTGCACGGCCCTTCTAGTGGCCGTTGTTTCGAGGAAGCTGGAGCTGACGAGGGCTGAAAAGCACGTTCACAATTTCATGATGGACACGCAGCTGACGAAACGGGTGAGTGTACTGAGGGGGCCTGCCAGTTTGAAACGTCGTTATACCACCGCACACATCGTGTCCGAAACTAATTGGATTACATCGTGAAAATGGCATGGAACAGCACTCGTCTATTTTATTTTTTGCACTCTTTTTCTTTCTCCTGTATATATTTTCTTTTTTTTTATTACTTCCACGTCGGCTTTTGGTATAGGAATTTCGCTGGGATGAAAATTAGTGTTTGGACCGCGAGATGATTATAACGTGAGATCGATTTATTTCTATGCAGACCAATTTTTACAAAAGGTTGTGCGAGTAAAGTATATTCACCGTGTCTTACTCGTGCCCGCAAAAAAAATGTTCGCTGCAGGACAAGTCGACATACAGACATACGAAAATCTCGAGAAAGATCCAAGCATGCCCCTGTAACTTGTCGATTACGAAAAAGCCAAGGCCGTAAATCGTCCTTGACCCTCTCTGCACTATCGGCTTACACCATCAAGCTGCTGCCATCAAACAAACATTAAAGCTCTTGGTCGATCGAAAAAAGAAACTCCCCGTTTGGCTTCTCATCCCAGACCCCCCCAGGCACTTGAATCGAATTCAACAAGCGCGAAAAAGGAGGCTCGCGCGAGAGGCCCCCCTTAAAGGAAAGGGGGGGGGTGGGATCAGGCTTTTAAGCGGGGCAGCGCCACTTTTTCACTCACTTGACTTTCTCTCTACCTTCCCTTTTATTTTTCACCCCAACAGCTGAAGAACGCGGCGGCGAATGTGCTGCGCGAGACGTGGCTCATCTACAAGCACACGCGACTAGTGAAGAGAGTCAATCCGGGCAGGGTTCGCACTCATCAGCGGAAATTCCTCCTGGCCATTTACGCGTGAGTATCGTATAATTAATTTACGGCTGTGATAAGCGCACGGCCACTACGTCACACCGTGTGGTCGACGCGTAAAACGTGCATTTCACTTGTACGTCCGACCACACTCGGTCTGTATCTACTTACGACGCTCCGAAGAATTCGTACGGCTGTATACACTAGTCTATAAGACAGTCTATTGAATTTAATTCGAGCTTACCACTATGACAATGTGCTTTCTCTCTCGACTCTCTGATCAGCCTTTCGTGTCTGCTTTCCCGCAGATTGCGCAAAGTCAAAATGGACCAGAGGAAATTAATGGACAACGCCAATACGATAACGGACATGGCCAAGGTACGTGGGAGATCGTTTGACGTTCCCCTTCTTTTCTTTTCTTTTTCCAAGCCTTCAGCACCGGATTTATCGGGAAAGCTAAGGACGCGCTTTAACGTCGTTTAGAAAAACGTCTTGGATGTATATAGGGTAAAGGCTCGTAAAAAAAACAAACAAGAGAGGCGCTGAAAAGACGAGTCTCATCAAGGCTCGTCGCGGTCTCTAGCTCGCGATTATACGGGGGGGCTAACGAGCTTCTGGATTTATCGGGATGTCGCCGGGTAGTGACGCGAGCGAAGCATTAGCTGGCCCTGGGGTTAATCGCTTTTTTTTTCTTGCAGCTAGCCCCCCTGGCTTTACGATTAATAATATTGTTCGTGTACGTAGCCACGCGCGAATTGATGCGTTTGTTCTTTGCCTGTTTTTGTTTGTGTACTTTAATATGCGCGATTTGTCAATTATATTTACGGCGTCGCTCGCAAGAAACAAGCCACGAGGCTTTTGGGTGTCAGGGATTTTTAAGTAAACGGTGGGTAGATGGCGATTCTATGAGGCATGTAATATGGAGAACACTCTCGGTCCTTGAAGTGTATTTTCAAAATTTTATATATTTTTTTTTCAATTGTTTTTTTTTTTTTTAATGAATCATTATGATGTATAAACATTTCATTGTACATCGAGGCCAAAGAGCCTCTCGATGTACCGTAATTCTCTCTTTCTCTCGACAATATTAATCGCATGGTAATTAGCTTAAATAAAATTTATTTTTGCTCTTTGTCCTTTAATGCCCTTATAAATTCAGTGTATGCATAATGTACCTGTTAATCAATACAATACCGAATGACAAACACTTGATTTACATTCGTAAAGAGATAAAATTGAAAAAAAAAATAGTTCTGGCGCATCAGTGTACACGTTATATTCTACACTATCGTTGTGTACATTTGTGCGCCAATTAATATTAGCTCAATTGTATAAAGACTGTAGATCTTCTAGAAACTTAGACATTTAGAATTCTTTCTAGTACGAATATCCACGAAAGAAAAGCCTTGCACTCCCTCCTTATATAAAACCTCTCCCATTAGTTTAGAAATATAACGTGAGGTGTGAATCTAATAGTCGTTGTTGTGTCATTGTCATGCCCGTGTGTTTAGACTCAGAACACTGTGTACGAGATAGTGTCGGACATGAGCAGCCGGCAGGACGCGCTGGAGGAGCGGCTGGTCGGTATGGAGGAGAAGCTGGTATCGCTGCAGGAGCAGCTGGAGCTGCTGCCGGAGGCCCTGACGCGCTGCATGGCCCAGCACGCCGAGCGCCTGGAGCAGCGGCGCAACTTTCTCCATCCGGACGCGGCAGTCGGGGGCAGCCTTACGCCGACCCCGGCGAGCGGCGTGCCGGCCATCGGCTCATCGGCCCCCGGCCCAGCCGCGAGTTTCCCGGGCTTCGGCTCGATCGGGGCGACCGGCTCCATCATCGGGCCCAACTCCTCCGGCCTCCACGCGGCCCAGAGCCAGACGGCCCAGCCTCAGCTGCAGCAGCAGCAGCTGCCAGCGCAACAACAGCCGAACACACTGCTGCCGCACTCGCGCAGCGTGCCGAGCGGCGGCGGCCCAACGGCTGGGGCAGGGCTCCACCCGTGGCCGGCCTCGCCCGTACTGCCGCCGGTCTCCAGTCGCACGCCCCACCTCGTGCCGGAGACCGGCAGTGGCGGCGGCAGCCGCCAGCAGCAGCAGTCGATCTCGAGGCTCGGCACCAGCCAAGGCTCGGACACCTCGCCGCACAGCTGAGTCTCGGCCCTGCAGCCGCAGCACTCTTATTAAGGGGACGACGACGACGACGAGCGAGCGACGATATGCCAAACGAACGATCCGATATCGTCCCCTCGATAAGTCCCCCGAATACTCTCCACCCCCCCACTTCCCACACCTCTCTATACCGCCATCATCGAGCGCCTGCGCGCTTTCTCAAACTTTCTCTACAACTCTCACACTCTGTCAAGCGATACATCTGCACACACACACACACACACACACACACACCTTTGCACTATTTATTCTACACTCTTGATCTACGTTCTTCCTTGATCCCAGCGACACACACAGACTAAAACAGTTGCGTTAACCTGAGCACTAGTTTCTCTATCTATCTGCATTAGCGGAGGCTTCGATTAGCCGACCGATGGGATAACCCAAGATTATACTTTATTGTAAAATGGCACGATCGGCCATTCTCTAGGTTATTATAATTGTACAACACACACAGCCACAACAAAGCACACCTACACCTATGCACTCCTATTATCTCCGATTCCGTTGCGTTATATACTCATGTTGTAACCGTATAGCGAGATATGTACGTCGACTGTAAAATGCGCGGAGAAAAGCCAACGGACACGGGGGGCAGTGCACAAAGTCGTTTTTTTAAAAACCGCTTTGTTCTCATCATTATTATTTTAAGATTTAGCTCTTAATCAAAGTTACCACACTGGAGATTCGACCAAATCATCCGTTCTATACTCTCAGCAATGGTCATTGAAAAATTGCCAAAAAGTAATTAGTATACGTAGTAATTACACACCTCTTTACCGTTAGTCCCCTCCTGGGGATTTATAAGCGATTATCGCTGTATAGCTGCGCGAGATTGCTCTCTTTCTCTCTCGATAAATTTTCAACATTGCGCAGCTCGGTCGACCGTAGCTGTCCGAACCTTATCTCTCTCTCCGTGGTCTTTTCTCCGCGCAAGAGTCATTACGTTGGCTATAATTCTCTAGTCAGCTTTATATTATATGCTCCATTCCTACATACCCTTTCCTCCCTTCTCCCCTACTTTACCTATCTCTCTTTCTCTCTCTTTTCTCCGTTACACTCGTTAAAACCAAGTGCTCATCGTTCGTGTAAAACCGAAAGTAATTAGGGTCCAATGTCACAGGGAATTAACCTCGTATTGTTTTCTCGATCTGAACCGATCTTAATAAATAGAGTCGCAGATGACGTAGAAAAAATTAAAACGAAATATTATGAGAAAAACAAAAATGTAGGGAAATACGGAAAGCGCGTGTACGCGCCCGATAATGCGCGTATAATCTTCCAAAGATGCTGCGAGCTGCTATATAACCCTATGTCCCACCTCCCTGCCCAACTTGCGTGCCTAATCGACGTTACCTATTTTCTTACCAAGGACAAGCTATGCGTAACGACGATTTATAAAGTGGGAAAGCAAAAAAGATAAGATGTATAGAAAAAAAAAAACGAAGCTGATCAATGAAAGATCGATGGTTTTATAAAAAAAAAAAATCAATACCATACGTAAACGTATACGTGTCCGTGCGTACACACACACACTCACGCACCCGAAATATACGTGTACGTATGATATTGAAAACCACGCGTCTGTAATAGGAGACTGCGACGAAGCGCGTCGCATTAGCCTGTATACATCCTCCTCTATATCGGCACGACGATAAAGCGAGAGGAAGCGAGAGTTCGCGTATTGATACCGCGTGTACATTTAGCGCGCTGAGTTTGTATAAAAAAAAAGAGAAAAAAAAAGTTATAAATGCCGAAGTGTAAAGGATAATGTAGTCGGAGAGCCGCGAGGACGTTAACGGCACTGCGAACGCGTAGTGTGTGTTTTGCCTTTCTTTCGCCGTTTAGGGACGATATTATTAAGCGACGATATATATACGTATATATATAAATGCGCTCTGGCGTTAATATCGCGCGCACGAGGCTGCGGAGATTTCGTTCTTTGCCGAGGGCCCAAAGTATAGCGTTGAGAAGCTTGGTATTTTTAGGGTCACTCTATGGATTGTTTTCGTTGCGATAGCAGTAGACCTTGAATATTTACGTTTATCGAGCGAGTCGAAATAAATTGTAATTATATTAATCGGGCATTTTTTACATTCGCCATAATGTTTCTCGCGGCACCGATTGAAGAAACAATATATGTATAGGGAATAGCAAACGCAAAGTGGCGCTCGGTAAAGCAACGAAATGCTCGCGAAGCCGTGTTCGCGCACACCTCTCTCCAAGTCTAATGCGAGCCCGTGCGAATCGACGCAGTTAACGAAATATAAAATGAAATAATCGCCAATCGAAGAGTAACAAAATGAAACAAAACTATAAAAAAAAATAAATAAAGAAGTGATCTTATTTGCTTGAACGTCCGTAGGATCGTAGACATTACAAATGCGGCGCATCGCTTTAGTTACAGATACGAAAATCAAGCTGTGTTACTAGCCGGCGACGATGATAAAGTTCTATAAAAAGCGTGTTGCGAGCGAGGGCGCACTTTTTTTTTATTATCGTTGAAAAGAAAGAAGGAAGCGAAAAAGGAAAAAAGAAAAAATATGAAGCGATTAACATTTAATCAAAGATTTAAGAAAGAGATATAAATAACGAGTAAAAAGGCAACACTTATATATACATATATATACATACATACATATAATTTTAGCGTTTAAGAATCGCGCGTTTGAGTTCGGGTTGAGCGTGGGTGAGTGAAAACGATTAAAAATAATTTAAAAAATATATATGCGAGTTTACGTAGAGAGTGCGCGAGAGCGCCGAAGCCGCGGACAAATTTGAAAAAAAATAAAACTACTATTATTAATTAACTTCTATTTACTACCGTTATTAACGATAAAAAAAAGTAGGCAAAACGGAAGAGAAACAAATAATCGATTACGAGCAACAACAAAATTAATAGAACAAAAAAGAAGAAAGAAACGGATACAAGTTATTCGTATACACACAACCGTACACCGTCACACATCTATACAAGATCACACTATGGTTACAGCAGTCCAACGATACAAAGCGTTATATATCTCCGTTCGATCAGCCATATACGACCACAGCATTTCGACATTCTCAATTCGCTTACTCTTGTCTCTTTCCCATTGACTCACATACAACCTAGACCCTTCTTTCTCCATCGATTCTTCAAAGCAATCTGTCCTGGACAAAATCGAGCGCAACGATATTACACAGATACCCATTTTCTCATTGAAATCCCAGCGACACAAGTATAACGTTTCCAAAATTTCCCCTTCCTCCGAAAAACGACGAGCCAGTTTAAAGGCGTCACAAACGCCACTCGGATTCAAATTGCTGCCAAACGAATTGAAAAACGAGAAAAACCATCTGTTCCCAAACTCCCTCGGTACACCGGCCGTCATTGTTCTCGTCGACTTCTCGTGCATTCATTTCACGCGCGTTTTATTAGCCTCACCCCCCCCCCCTGCCAGGGGTGGTGTCGATATATACCTATACAGTAGTACGCGCGCGAATAAAGCTTGCCAGACTGCTCGTTTGGGAACTATGCCGTGGGACTACGCGCAGCTGATTCCTCGCGCTTAATTAAATCTCGCCGAATTCAATTTGAAACGGCCGACATTGCGTTGACGCGCATCACTGAGATTGTTCAAGCGAGAGCCTTCTACGCCAGGGGATTCGCGTGCAAATGATTTTGTTTAATTTTTCTTGTTTTTGTTTTTTGTTTGTTTTTTTTTTATTTCATTTTAGACAAGTTTCATGCGCGTAACTCGGTGGCTCGGTGAGCTCGATGCGCAGGTGATTAATTGAGCGAGTCTGCCGCGTTATTACGTCGTAATTGAGCCTGCGTTTTCGGAGCAGCACAGCTGCACGCCGAGGATGCATCGAAATACGCGGGTCTTGAATCTCACGGGAAGTTGTACGAGGGCGTATGCGACGATGACGGTAACGCGCCAACCTCGTAGCTCCGCGGATTTAATAATACACGGGAAATGGGAATTCGTAGGGGGGGTAAAAATGCGAAAATAAAAAATAAAACGCAGGGACCTCTATTCGATTAAAAAAAATTTAAAAAATGTGTTTAAACAGGCAGAAAAATGATTGTGTAAATTGTAAAGCAACACGGGTGTAATCGTCTTCGTGTCCGTCACTTTTTGTTTTCTCAAAGGGATTAAAACAAGTGGCTTTGCGCGCGAACAAAAGGTAATTAAAGTTTCGCGAAGCACCTCACGGCGAAACGGGACCAAAGTATAAAAAAAAAACAAACAAAAATTTATAATAATTAAAGAAGAAAAAAAAAGTCGATAAACTTCAACAAAGCGATATTTGGTGTGTGCGTGTAACGAAGTAACATTAAAATAAATACGACGACGATGTTCATTACGGCGAATTCAGTGCGATCTCGTTTCTATGAATTACCCGACAAAAATATTATTCCTTAGGCTTAATCCGAAAAACGACGCGTCAATGCGATTTCCTTGTTGTTTCGAAACAAAACTTTAACTCGCGTTAATTCAACGGTGACGAAATTGTTCATTGAAGAGATTGGAGTAATTCATTCGAACGATATTCTCGAATTTGCGACTCCAAAATAATAATAATAATAATAATAATAATAATAATAATAATGAAAAAAAGAGTAAATAACGCACTGGACACGACAACCACGCGCAATATTTTTATACGGATTTCTTGAAAGTGCATTATAGTGCCACTAAGACCACATGCCAACTCTGTTAACGAGAGAAGAAAACACCCACACAAAGACACACACACGTTAATTCCAATGAAAAAAAAACACCTTCCGATATTAAAAGTCGATTGGATTGATAAATTACAAATTTAAAAAGTAAAATCGATAACGGCGTGTCTATAAATCGTTACATTTGTAGAATAAACACATCACATACACATATACACACACGGAGCCACACAACACATGAATCGTACACACGCGCATTCATCAAAATATTTCAGTGATATCCAAGTTCGTCTACGGTTAATTAAATTAAAACAAATTCAAACAACAAACATCGATATGTTCTCCGAAATGAACGTATAGTCGCGAGAAACGGCAGAGCGTTGTAGTTATCAAATCGTTAAAAACATATCGTTAAGTCTCAATCTCGTTCAATCGGTTCAAGACAAAATCTATCGGATGTTAAAAAATAAAAAGCAAACAAGAAAACTGAAAAATAGAGGCAAATTTATCCGTAATCAACGAAACGTTGAATTTTTACGAAATACCCGCTTATCGAACTGATTACCTCTTTAATCTAAAATCAAACAATCATACAATGACATTTTAAGCAGCAAACTCGTTAATTGTCAGTTTTAACAAAATAAACAAAACTACCGCAAGTGACGTCGTCTCCTATGCTCGCGAGTACGTTCGTTCGTTTTAGCGTGAAAGTGAAGTGTGTCCGGCAAACTGATGAAGCGTAGCGTGTAGAATATAGAACAAAAAAAAACAATAGGTGAACAGTCGTAGAAAGTCTTTTTAGCTATAAAAATGCCTATGAGCGAAAACTCGTAAGATAATATGCACGAAATGACGAGAAAGTGGTGTCGAGTCACGGATAACGCGTACGTACATACTCTCAGGGAAATCTTTTTTTATTTCTTCATTTCGTCATTGTTTTCCCATTAGAAATTTGTGTTTCTTCTTTTTCTTTTTTTGTATAACGCAGCTATTATGTGATTTTAAAAGAAATAACGTGATTCGTTTGAAATTTAATTTGCAAATTTTGCAAGTACAGAAGTACCTAAGTGATTATCGTGACTACTATCCGTTACTAAGCAATGAATATAGAAGAGACGCGCAAGGTGATTCAATTGCATAAATAATGAACAAAGATCACTCGAGCTACTCTGAGCGCGGGGCAGCAATTCGAAAATAGTGAATTTTGATCCTTAATTTTCTTCCTACTAGATATTACCAATTTATAAGAGAAAAAAATGTACTTACTCGAATTGAAGCGAAATACAGATAAGATTAAGAAAACAAAGTAGATGCAACATTTAAAAAAAAAATACAACACCGTCGGTAGCCTTTGACGAGAATGTTCTTAATGCCTATTAACGTTAAGTAAGAGCGTGTTTTTTTACACTTGTGTATATAAATTAATACACAAGTGTAAAAAAAATACTGATGCTGTATGGGATTTATTAAACACTTGACACTTGCGAGCTGAGATAAAGATAACAATGTATACAACATTATTATTACTATCATAACTATTATCATGATTATAATTTCGCTCATAAAAATCTATATTATATATTACATGAACGAAAAAATTATTATATATATATATAGCTGAGCGGTATGGAATAAATGATGACGCGATTAGCTACTTAATAGAATGCTGAGCATAAGAAGAGATATAAAAAAAATATGTATATAAATTGAAAATATACATTTTAATAGTGGGTATAAATATATACATACGCGACGCAAAAAGTTAGGAACGCGAAAGAAATGAAGAGTAAAAGAGATACTATAACGTCACTTTAAACCTGTTTATACGAGAACAAACATTATATTAAAAGAATAAACGACCTTCGCGGTTAGGGATACTATATATAGACGCATATAAATACATAAATATATTTACAAATACCGTTGTTGTTATATGAATTAATGATTTAAAAGAAAAAAAAACTAAAGGGATTACAGAAAAAAAAGATAAATATCTCGCAACTACTGCTACTAATTGCATTAGGAAAAATTATTCATAGTCATCGTAGGGGATATAGTCATAGGGTAATATTTCGAGGATTCGACAACGCGCGGTTAATTAATTCGACCGAGGAAGAAATTGGCAGAGGAACAAAAAGAAAGAGCTTGGAAATTGTTGGAGTACGAAAAGAATCACCGGACTACTTTATCGACTGTATTCGAAGGGGAAGCGCGGCCACGTTAGCTACGTTAATTTAACAAAACTTTAAAAAACAAAAAAAAAGATTTCGCAAAAATGACCAATCGTTGTAAAAGCAGATTCGTATACAAATCTCATTAAAAAAAAATATCTAGGTGATAGACGATGCAAAATGAAAATAATATAATATAAATATATTATACATAAGCTATGAAGAAAGCACTTTTACATGAGTTTTTTCATTGAAAGTATATAAATATTATACAGATATAATATAAATAAAAAAACATACGCTACATACACCTTTTTAAGAAAGCAAAAAAAATAAAAAGATTTAAACGCGAATATTTAAATTAAAAAACGAAGACAAAAAAAAATATGACAACTAACGAAATAAAACGGATAAAGGGGGGGGCCCGGTGTCCTCGGTATATTCGCGCGATGATCCTGCCTCGCGGCGAATTGATCGACATCAGCGCGCTCGCGATAATATACAGTATACATATGCACTATACTCTAGAGCATTTAACGAAATATAAATAAATGAATTATAAATAAACCTTAATAACCATAATTAAAGAGAAATTATTTAAAGAACAAACAGAAAAAGTCTTATAACGATAAACGACTATTTAATAAAATTTAAACGACAGAAAACAAATAACCGAGAAAAAAAACAGAGTTATAAATACACGTTATATAGGAACGTACTTAAAATTACTCAAAAATAAATGAAAAAAAGATTTAAAATAAATTAAACGTACGTATATAAAACAAAAGATAATTAACAAATAAAAATTACTCCTCAAACCTCCCTCCCCCTTCCCCCTTTTTATCTCTATAAAATAAGAAGATGATAAAGACGAAGAAGAAGGAGAATGAAGCAAACTTTAAACTATCACAATTAAATTTTTTAACAAAACGTCTTCTACGTTCGTACGAATATCCAGCGTTCCTCTTTCAACCTCTCTTCTCTTTCTCAAATTCTCGTTAATTCCCTCGTTGATCTTTTGATCTCTCTCTCTTTCTCTCTTTCTACCTAAAAAACTTAAAAACTCTTTCTATCTCTCGTTCTATCCCTTTTCTCTCTTTCATTTTCTTAGTCCATCTCTCAGGCTACTAATGCTGCGAAGGGACAAAACACACAGACACCCGCGATGCATTCTTCGTGTGACTGGATAATATACATACATATATATATATACATATTATAGAGAATCATATATGCGTGCGAGTGTGTTGAAGTATGCATGGTCAAAAGCGCGTGTGCGGCGGATTGATGGATCGAGTCGCGACATGTTCAACAGCACCCTGGCGTCCGGTACGACAAAATCGCTCTATATTCCTCGCCTAAATCCATCGCCTGTGACGCTCGGTATGTAGATATGCTGATTTTTTATTTTCTCTTCGCTCGTTCGTCCCTGTTTATCCGTTATGTATCTTTGACGCGTTAAATTTTTTTTTCTTTTCGTAAAGCATTGATTGCTCTCGATTATCATTACGAATTTTTGAAACGCAGTTTGTTGGCAATTTTATTGCGACTGTAATGATAATGGATAATGCGACGAACGAGAGAGACTCTGCGTTGCGTTGATTGTAACTTTAGCTGCGTAATGTTGAACCTCGTTTTTTCTTTTTGTTTCTTTCGTCTTTATTATACTTTCATTATGTATGTTTTTTATATATGTAAATTAAAGTTTAGCGTTGTTGTTATTGCAAACGTTTCAAATTTAAACAAATGGAAGATTCCGATCGAGCCAAGCCGTACGGTTGATTTCGCGATGAAAACAATTGATAATTGTTGAAACGTTGAAAAAAAAAGCTTGTAAAATTTGAAAGGTTTGTTTTTGTATAATACATAAAGCGTGAGCCGTTGTTAATATGAAAAATTTGTTATTATCTATGTATAATTATATGTTTATCGCCTAAATACTGAATGGCTTCGTTTCAACTTATACTATATATATTTTCCGTACATGTTTTTTCAATGTAATCCGTTATGTTTTGGTGGATAAAGCTGGACTAACACCTTCGTGTTGTTCGTTTACGCAATAAGAGCTTTTTACAATATTGACCCTAAAAGCTAATGTTTCGATTTATTACCGACGTTGTACAGAAAATTTGTAGAATACGAACCGATGTGTCTGGAAAGTGTTATCGTTTAAATTAATTTATCGCGCGGATAAATAGCTTATTCTTTCGTGTCGGTTTAAAGAAAATAATTTATTAATTTTCAACGATTGTCGAGCTTGTAACAAGCTCAGGCTGTAATCCGTAAGGAACGACACGAAGGAAATGAAGATAATGGAAAAATTGTAATGTAGGGGATTGAAAGAACGACTCCATTCGCCAGGCGAATTGTTATATCTGCGATTATATCACGTGGATTCGCCACACACGAGCAGTCGTAGCACGAAGAGGACGAGAAGAAGGGAAAATAATAAAGTAAACTTAAATGATATTTAAGAAAATGAAAACAAATTAATAAAAACACGTAGGAAGAGAATCCTCCTACCAAGGGAACAACTATATCGTAACTTAATGGACGTAATGGAAGAGGAGGCGAGAAGATAAGACATAAGGGAAAAAAAAGGATAAGACGCCAACACGTACGGAATCTACATACTCGAGCGTCGCGAAGAAACAAAAATGTATGAGAAAAAAATAAATAAAAGACCACACGCGATCGAGGTGCGGATGACAAAAAGAACTAATAGAATTTATTTAAAAGAAAATAAAAAACGAAGAATTTTAAGGGGAAAAAAACCAATATTATAATTACGCGAGAGAAAATAATGATGAAACAAAAAAAAAGGAGAAGATTTAATAAATAAAAAGTATATTAAATAAAAAAGTGTGAAATCGTGGTATGGGAATTCGTAACCTTGTAAACGTGTGCGACACGTAACTTGTAATGTTATACATACAGTTTCGATGTAAATAGAATGTGATTTGAGATCGTCTTTATATTTTAGAAAGAAGCACAACGTTTGTTACGAGGAAAAAAATGTTACTTTATAATGGCTCTAACATTAAATTTATTAAATTTGTTAGCAGCTCTCAAATACTATGTGTTTACTTGATTTCCTTTACGCACTCTTTTACGCGTGTGACTTTTCCCGCCCATTCCTTATGCCCTTCATAAAAATCCTTACGTCCTATTTTTTAGTCGACAAATTTTCGTTTTATTTCTATTACTTTATTATTTTGTTATGCGATACGCATAAGAAAAACGTAAAAAAGTCTATTTAAAAAAAAAATACATACGTTTCCAAAATTTGCAATGTTTCAACGTCTTGATGTTTTCGGAAAGTCCGAGGGTAGAGTCGTAATTCTTCAAAAAGTACACTTTAATCAATTGAAAAAAGAACCTTTCCTTGGGCGGACCTTATAAATTACTAATTCTTTTTTCACCATTATACAAAAGTAATAAGTATAACGATAGCAGTTATCGTATAAACCTCTTTCTCTTAGTTAACCCTTTCAATTTTTTCGTCACCGTTCACTAGTGTAGTACCATGACTAGCCAACGTGCATTACACCGGAGCAGCAGCAGCAGCTCACCTACGCCTATATACATATACATATATACATAACAGTCTTACAAGTAAGCGCTCTCCACATCTCTTCAAAATCGCACCTCTTTCAAATAAGCATCTGGTTAGGTACAGAGAGGAAAACAGTCAAAAATCTAGATTCTTCGATAAACTAGCGTCGAGGTGAAAATAGTCACGCCTCTAACAAGTCAATCCAGGTGAGAAAAGGAGAGAGAGAGAGAGAGAGAGAAAGGAATTCAGGTCGCGAGAGAGAGAGAGAGAGAGTCTTCGAGAGAGCCCAGCAGCTTTGCTCTGAAAAGAGTGTGCCGGCGCTCCGGCCAGCTGCCACGGCGAAGTTTCTCGTGCCCAGCAGTTCCGCATCGAAATATGCTTCATAACCTCACCGCCTCGGGGACTGTCGGCGCGCCCGGAGCACTCGCGTTTCTTCAGCAGCAGCAGTTTCGTCACGGTCAACAGCAGCGTGCAAGGACTACGGCCAATCCGGGCCCCCTCGTCGTCTGAGAGTGAGTGCGCGTGTATCCCGCAGGGTGATGAACTCGATAATGTGCCGTGCACGTGCCTTCCTGATTTCGTAATCAACGGATACACCTACGACTACCGACAGACGCTCCTGGTTGCGTCGGTCTCTTAGCTCCACGCTTCAGAGCCTCCTGGTCATGCGAGTATAGCTTGAGAACTCGAGAAGGTTCACCAGGGTTTTTGCAAAAATGAGGCTGGTTTACAGGAACGTCGATAAGGACGGCGGGGGGTAAGTCTGCTGGCTTTATTTTGCATATTTTTCACTGTTACGTACTCAAACGCTTGCTAATTTTGTTGTGCTTACTTGTGTAGAAGTATTGCCCTGGTGCCGGAGAACACAGAGGACATGTGGCACATCTACAATCTTATCAGCGAAGGAGATTGTGTTACCTGTTCCACTGTCAGGTATACAGTTTGTACACAGATTGTAGTAGTAATTTTTGTTAAAAGATTGTATATTAAAATTTTTTGTTGCTCCTTTTTTCAGAAAAGTACAGACTGAAAGCTCTACTGGAAGTTCAAGCAGTTACAGAGTACGAACTAATTTAACAATATGTGTAGAAAATATAGACTTTGATACTCAAGCTTGTGTACTCAGGCTTAAGGGAAGAAATGTAGAAGAAAACAAATATGTAAAGGTAATAATTTCTTTTTGTATATTTTATAACAGTGTTTTAGCATAAATAGAATACCACTTTTATAATTTTTTTTATTACAGACTGGTGCATATCACACCTTAGAAGTTGAACAGAATCATAAATTTACCCTTAGAAAGCCATTATGGGATTCAATTGCTCTAGAACGAGTTGATACAGCTTGTGATCCTGTACAAGTGAGTTATATTCATTAAAAACATCAAAATTATACAATTTTTTCATTTTTATATGAAATTTTGACAGAATGCTGATATTGCTGCGGTTGTAATGCAAGAAGGTATAGCTCACATATGTTTAATTACTTCAAATATGACAATAGTTCGTGCAAAAATAGATCAAGTAATCCCTCGAAAAAGGAAAGGAAACATTTCACAACATGAAAAGGTATATTTTTCAATTATTTTATCACTTTTTAATATTTTGTTTGTTTTTATTTCCATTGTAATAATGATACTCTTGTTTAAAATACTATAAAAATATGAAACTTCTTGCAGGGATTAAATCGATTTTATGAAAGCATTATGCAAGGAATTTTAAGACATGTAAATTTTGACATTGTTAAATGTATCATTCTTGCTAGTCCTGGCTTTGTCAAAGATCAATTTATGAATTACATGATTCAACAAGCTGTAAAAACAGAAAATAAATCAATCATTGAAAATAAAAGTAAATTTATACTAGTTCATGCAAGTTCTGGCTTTAAGCATTCATTGAAAGGTATTATTATAGATTTTTTACTCAACCTTTTTTAATTTTTTAATTAAAGAAATCTCATGTTATATAATTTCTATGTTTTTTTTACAGAAGTCTTAATGGATCCTTCTGTACTTTCTAGGATATCAGACACAAAAGCAATGGGAGAAGTAAAAGCCTTAGAAACTTTCTATACAATGCTTCAAACTGATCCCTCAAAAGCTTTTTATGGTAAAAGACATGTTCAAGCTGCATGTGAAGCACAAGCTATTGAAATTTTGCTTATTTCAGATAAACTTTTCAGGTAATTGAAATACATCATATATTTTTCTCATTTAGTAACTTTATTTTTAAAACAAAATTTTATTACAGATGTCAAGATATTGCATTAAGAAAAGAGTATGTGACTCTTGTTGAGTCAGTTAGAGAATCTGGAGGGGATGTTAAAATATTTTCAAGCATGCATGTATCTGGTGAACGTAAGTTTAATTTTTCATTCTTTTCTTCCATATGAAGCAATAAATTAACAAATAAAATGCATAATCATAAATGTCTTACTTGCAGAATTAGACCAGCTAACAGGTGTTGCTGCAATATTACGATTTCCAATGCCAGAATTAGAAGAAGACAATGATGATGATAATAGTGAAGATTCTGATAGTGATAATTGATAGGCATAACATCAATATATACTTTGTAATCATAATATTTGTGCTGTGCGCAATAATATTACAAACAACAATTACAAATTGCGAATGGATTTTCCAAAAATGGAAAATAATGCCTATAAATGAGATTTGCTGTTTTGTTTTATTGTAAATAAAAATTGAAAACATTTCTTATATTTATAACAGTCTATTACTACTGTTTTTTAACGTTTGTTGTAAAAAATTGTTATTAAAATTGCTAAAAAAAAAGAAACATCACTGCATAAAGAGTCCTGTGATACTGAAAAACTTTTACATTTATCAATTTTAAAGTGCTCAATATCGAAATGTAACAAACTTTTGTAAATTATACGAGTAATACAATAATGTAAAATAAGAACAATAGGAAACCAAATAAATAATTTCAAATTTTATAGCGTGTATGTAATAACAAACAATTAAATACAATTATTTGATAATAAAAATCGTGTGCTAAATTACGTTTTTAATTTTATTAGAGTAAGACTCCAAACTCCGACACTTGTTCTAGTAGTACTACCAATAGAGCACAGCGAACTCTGCGAAGAACTTTTTTTTTATTAGCCTAGCTTAAAGTTCTTCGCAGAGTTCGCTGTGCTTACCAATAGTATAGAATGAGACCAGCTGTTGGGGGAAATCCCAGAATGAGTGGGAGGGGGCGTTTGACTTAACCTCAACAAAACAATCTCTATTTACATACATACACATTACACACTCACGAACGTGACACATAAGTGGTCTGTTTGACGTGTTAAATGTGATATCATAGATCAGTCGTTGTCATTCATTACCAGCGAGCCGTGAACTAGTGGTCTAAAATGCTTTAATCAATCGGATTTTTGTTAAAAAGGTAATCTTGTGTAATGACAGCTTATTTCGCTACGACAATACCTGGGAACTTTCAATTAATCCAAACCTCATTTCCCACAGGACAAAGAAGTTCTGCGTGCTCCATATGATAAGCGCAAATAGTTTTGCAACCAGCCCTATCGAGGTTTTATCAATCGCGAACGAACAACAATAAATGCTTGCAAAATGATCGCATCGGAGGTCGGATCTACCAACAATGCAGAAGCCATCCAAATAACCGGAGAGAAGGCGCCGCTTATCAGAAATAGGGGCGTTTTTCACAGACTAGGCAGTTGGTTGCGATTTAGAAATCCAAGCGGTGAAAGAGATGGCTACGTGGAGTTCAGTACTTTGGGCACTGACACTGGTCGGACACTTGGCACTTTTGCAGGTGTCTTCAGTCCTGTCACCTTGTCCATGTTCAGTGCTTTAGTTTTTATTCGAATGGGTAAATGGCTTAAATATTTGTATTATTTAAATCATTTGGATTTTTGCACAATTTATTTATATTATTATCTTTTACAATTAGGATACATTGTTGGAAACGCTGGATTGCTCACAACCTTGACTCAATTCATAATAGCTTATGGAATTCTGGTCTTTACGGTTTCATCTGTCTGTGCGATATCAACAAATGGAGCTGTGGAAGGCGGAGGAGCTTATTGTATCCTTAAAAATTACAATTTTCTAAATTTCCCATTAAAAAATACTCAATTTTGTTCTTAACAATTTAAATTAGTCATGATAAGTAGAACACTGGGTCCTGAATTTGGGGGATCAATTGGTTCCTTGTTTTTTATGGCTAATATAGTGTCTAGCGCATTATGTGTATCTGGATGTGCTGAAGGTTTAGTTGAAAATTTTGGACCTTCGGGTTACTTAGTTGGTACAGCTGGACTTATAAATGATGGTAGATGGTGGCAATATTTATACCGCAGTTTGCTCAATACTGCAAACTTTATTGTCTGCTTAATTGGAGCATCTATGTTTGCTAAAACAAGCGTTGCTATATTAGCAATTGTATGTATTTGTCTTGGAAGTGTTTTCTTAAGCTTCCTAACTCAAGGAGCAATGCAGGTAATTTAAAAATTTTTTAATTTTTAAAAATTTGTTTTAATATTGAAAATACAACTACTAATTTGATGCAATATTTTAACTAGATACCCATTCCTCAAGCAAATACTATAGTACAAAATGTAAATTTCACTGTCAATGGAACTTACACTGGTCTCTCTTATCCTACTTTGTTAGAAAATTTATACTCAAATTACAGCGCAGATTACACTAGCCAAGGAGTTTTAAGTAATTTTGCAAGTGTGTTTGGAGTACTATTTAGCGGTGTAACTGGAATAATGGCTGGAGCCAATATGAGTGGTATGAATTTTACATAAATTTTCAATTTCTCTTGTTTCTAAAACAAATTTACATATTTTTAATCGTTTGCAGGTGAATTAAAAAATCCATCTCAGAGTATTCCACGTGGTACACTTTCAGCTGTTTTATTTACTTTTACATGCTACATTTTATTATCAGTTTTAACTGCAGCCACGACAAGTCGCTTTCTTTTGCAAAATAATTATATTTATATGATGCCTATTAATATTTGGCCGCCTTTTGTCGCGGTAGGGATCATGACAGCTACTTTTAGCGCTAGTTTAAGTAACTTAATCGGATCTAGCAGGGTATTAGAAGCTCTTGCTAAGGACAACATATTTGGTAAATACATATTTATTATTAAGGTTGTAAAAAGCCAATTTAAGCAACACACTAAAAAGGTTTCAATTTTTTTTCTATTTTAGGTCCACTTTTGAATTATATTAACAAATCGACTTGGAGAGGAAATCCAATTGGAGCCGTTTTTACCTCTTGGACTTTAGTACAAATAATTTTAACGATTGAATCCCTAAACACAATAGCCCAGCTGAATTCAGTTTTGTTTTTATTAAGCTACTTGGCAACTAACTTAGCATGCCTTGGCCTAGAATTAGCAAGCGCACCAAACTTCAGACCTACATACAATTACTTCACTTGGCACACTGCTACAGTAGGCCTTCTGGGAACACTCATCATGATGTTTGTGATAAACAGCTTTTACGCGTCAAGCAGTGTAATTATATGTCTGCTGCTTGTTATCGCACTTCATCTGTTTTCGCCAAGTAAAAACGCAGATTGGGGAAGTATTTCTCAAGCTTTAATCTTCCATCAAGTGCGCAAATACCTTTTGATGCTGGATTCACGCAAAGACCATGTGAAGTTCTGGAGACCCCAGATACTTTTAATGGTAGCATCGCCCCGATCGACTTGCCCGCTAATCGACTTCATCAACGACTTGAAAAAGGGCGGGCTGTACGTAATTGGTCACGTAAATGTTGGTGAATACAATGGAAAAATTGACCCAACTATTGATGAATATCCGCACTGGCTAAGTCTTGTAGATCATATGAAAGTCAAAGCCTTCATTGAGCTCACTGTAACCAAGACCGTTCGCGAAGGTCTACATCACTTGATAAGATTATCTGGTATGGGAGCAATGAAACCGAATACCATTGTCTTTGGATTTTACGACGATGAGCAGCCCAGAGATTTTTTCCAGGATTCTCAATATGCAACTGCAATGTTTGAAAATGTTACGACCTTTGCTAATGGCAAAGTTTTCCCGTTGAGACACTCTAATGGAGATAAGAGTGTAGACGAACTGCAATACGTAGGCATGTGCCAAGATGTTTTGAACATGAAAAAAAATTTGTGTCTTTGTAGGAATTTCCATCTGCTTGATAAAACGCAATTGATGAAGTAAGTTTCAACGTAATAATAGCAACCTAAGTGTGCAAAGTAAATTTTCGAAGATAAAAATGATATTATTTTTTAGAAAAAACAACAACTTTAAATACATCGACGTGTGGCCCGTTAACTTCTTTCAGCCGTCCGACCAAGATCCTTTCGACACAACATCCTTGTTCATGTTGCAGCTAGCATGCATAATAAATATGGTTCCGTACTGGAAAAATTTGCACCTCCGTGTATTTCACTGCGAAAACGCAAAGAGTTCAAGTTCGAGTCTAAATATTTCAGAGTCACAGGGCTCGATAAACGACTGTCCCAGAATATCTAACGAATTAAAATTAAAAAAACTGTTAAAAATGTTGCGCATCTCAGCGTCCATAACGAAGATTCCTGATTGGAGTGAGCAAATTGGAGAACTCAATGGCCGATCTTTGCTGGAAAGCAGAGCCGAAAGCTCATTCGAGGTGAGCGTAGATTATCCCGACAACACACCAAGCAACGTGTCACGTGCATACATTTTAAAGTAAGAAGACTTTGTTTCACTATTTTTAACGAATCTTTTATTTTCATTTTACACATTTTATACAAGACTATTGAAATTTTTAGTGTCAATAAACTTATTCGGGAATACTGCTCGCAAACAGCTGCTGTTTTTATATACTTACCAGCACCGCCATTGAACAATACGTGGGATAAGGACATCTTGCACAGGCAATATCTTCAGCTTTTGACTGAATTAACTGTGGATTTACCGCCGACTATATTGGTTCACGGTGTAAGTGCTGTTACATCTACAACTCTGTAATCATATAAGAATCAATTTATACCTTTCATCTCCACGTTGATTTAAGAAATTTTGTGCGAAAAAATAATTCTGTTAGTACCTTGAACAAGCTACTGTACAATTAACTTGTTTTTTAAATGCAATTACCAAGATTACAAGGCTCATGAGAACAGATTTTTACATAAGAAGTATTTATATTTTAGAAGATGATTTTAATGTGATTTTGTAATTTATAAGAGAATTTTTAGTATTTTAAATTAGTAAGCATATATATTTATCACTTGAAATTATGAAAAAAAGTTTATTACGTTGTATTGAAAGAGTTAAGACTGTGTAATTAAAGCAAAAATTTGACTTAATTATTGTTAATAGAAAATGATCACCAAATTTGTTGCCTTTTTAATTATATAACAAAAGTAATCTATTTTTCATACAAAAGAGTATGAAATTTTTTATAACTTTTGGAACTGTTAATTTGTAGTTAAAAAAGTAAAGATTAAATAATAGTAGAAAATTTAGATTATTTCAAAATGAAGAAAGATTTTTGTTGATTATATACACATGTCTTATAATTTGATTTAAATAAAAAATTATTATACTAAGAATAAGAAAAAAGAAATTAGAATGAGACCAGTATGAAATTAGTATGAAATTATAGGAAAATTAGAGTAGATAAATATTTTTTATAAAGTGAGCTATATATATATATACTCTCAAAATATTACAACAATTATCGCTACATATATTCGTTTTTCACATATGTGAATCATTTTTTTTCCAACCAAAATGATTGTAATACCTTACTCATATTTTATGATGTCAAGTAGCAAGAATAAAAAGAAATGTTTTTTAATTGACAAGAGATAAATTTTAATAAAATTTTATATCATAAGAATTTGTAGTTTTTTAATGATAACCTTGAAAAATATATCCCTAAACAGTGTGAACCCTAACTTTTAGTAATAGTACCCTCTGTAAGTATCTTACGGTCGATTTCGTTTAAGTGATCATTCAAAATATGGTTATTCCAATTAATTTTTTATTACTTTTTTACTAAATTCGCGTATTCGCGTAATATCGCATTCATGAACGAAAAATATTACTTTCCTTAAAAATTGGTAAAAGAAAAATTATTGAAAAAAAAACTTGCTTAGCTGAATTGAACAAAGTAACAACGATTCTAAAAGATGACAATCAAATCTTTTCATTCTTAGAGATCTGTCACGACCTGAGTGATTATCTAATTTATCTAGGAGATTAAAATTGGATAACTGAAAAATGTTTTATAAAATATGTGCCTCTCTGATTTTTTGGAGGAGAAAAAAATTAAGATGCAAAATTTATTATCTTTAATAAAACCGACCACTCCCTTATAAAAAGTACATAAATATTGTTCATGAAAAAGTATGATTTAATCATTACTTTTAATTTCTTCATTCGTCAATTAGTTCAATGTTGTTGGATCAATTATTTTTTCAGCTGATTATATAAATAATCTTTTAATTGAATAATTTTGAAGTCTTAAAAAAAGTCAATGTTTTCTTTTTTTATTTCATTGGATTTGCCGCCTCGCATATTTAATGTTCATTCTATCCCATTAAAAAATTTTAAGTTATTTTTATTCGCATCCAGACATTATATATTGGTAACAATATTTCTATATCGAACAAAACACGGCGAATAAAGTACATCGCGTATAAATTAATCAGTGTACGTAGAATTTTTACATGGATTTGTAACTAATTGATAAGAATTATAAGGTAGAAATAAAATACATTTTATTGATAACATTTTACTTGGACGTGTAACAAGGCAATGCAATCTAATCTCGGTAAAAATAGGTAACACAAACTTGGTACGGGCAATCAAATTTCGAAGCAAAGAAAAGTAAGTGCTCAGTCGCGGTTCGCGCTAGTATCCCGCGATGACACGCTTAAGTCTCATCTGTATAATAACTCTCTGCCTTGTCTACTTTGGCAGTGGTAAGTCTATGAAATATTTTTTATTTTCTATACATAATGTTTTTTTTTCTCATTTTGCAAAAACTTTAAAACTACAACAGAAAAATTATGATAAACCAAAAATAAAAAACCGATACGTTGACTCATAATCAAATTTAAATTTTACAATTTTACAATTGTTACAACAACGTATAATGATTGTAACAAATTACTATAACTCAAAATTAATTTCTAAATTTTTTTTTAAGTATATCTAATTCTTCAAATTGTGAAATGAGGGTACCATTTCTGATAAAACATGCGGAACGCGTAAATTCTAGGCGAAGGTCTCATTATTCGCAAGGATAATTAAAAATAAACCTTTATCTATGCGGGCCCGTAAAATTGTACAGAGCATTTGGTAATGCCTTTTTTTTTAGAAAAACCCATTATTTACATGTAGGTCACGATTTATCAATATTTTTGGTATATATCGCAATTTTTATAACGAACTTAATATTTTTTAATAAAACAATATTTATAGAGGACATAAAAAATTATCTAACGAAATTCAATTCTCTATTCTCTTTTTTTTTGTCCATAGTCCAAGGTAGAGAAGGCGTAGGTGCCGGTGAGCAAGAATGGGGCTACGCAAAGGTGCGACCGGGTGCCCATATGTTTTGGTGGTTGTACTTCACCACGAACTCAAAGGTGGCAAGTTTCTATGATAGGCCGTTAGTAATCTGGCTACAGGGTGGTCCCGGAGGCTCTTCAACTGGATACGGCAATTTCGAGGAACTCGGGCCCTACGATCTCAATTTGAACTACCGCAACTACACCTGGGTACGACATACACACGTGTAGAATAAAAAAAAGATTGCCTTTTTTTTCTTCTAATGGACATAAAGTTATTAAAAAATCTGAAGAGCAGTCGATAGCAAGTGCTCGATAATGAAATCGAGTGTGTCGATAGCTTGACTTAGAATTGATAAGAAAATTCTGTGAACGTAGAGATTTTTTGTTGTAATCGATTTCTTTTTACCGTTGATTTATTATTGTAATCCATTTGTTTCGATTATGTTATCTTGCATCTTATTACGACACAACTTCTTCGATACGAATAATGCAATTTAATCAAAAAGTTTGTTCATGCCTTAAATTTTCTAACGACGTCTAGGTAAAAGACTACAATGTACTGTTTATCGACAGTCCAGTGGGCACAGGCTTCAGCTATGTCGAATCCAATAGCGCTTTTGCCACGACGAATGCTCAGGTTGCCGCCGATTTGGTGGAGACTATGCGTCAATTTTTGAAGCAATTCCCAAAATTCAGCAACGTACCGACCTACATAACTTGCGAGTCCTACGGTGGCAAAGTGACCGCTGAATTTGGTCTCGAGTGGTACAAGGTAAATTAGCCGATTTTGCTTTGTTAAAAAAATAAAATGATTGTATCTACTGTTTAAATTTACAAAAACGATTATATTGTTTGTTCATAGGCCCAAAAGTCAGGATCGATCAAGAGTAACTTGAAGGGCGTCGGTCTTGGCGACGGTTGGGTTTCTCCTATCGACAGCGTTCTCACCTGGGCGCCCTACCTCTTGCAGGCGGTAAAAATGACTGGATATACATTAGGATGAAATGTAAACAATTAATAAATTTTATCAGCTAATTATGTTTCTTTGCCAACGTTTTAGGGTATGGTCGATACCGAGGGCTTCAAGCGAATTGAACAATCGGCTAACGCTACGAGGGACGCCGTGAACGCCGGAGAATGGACGAGAGCCACGAATTTGTGGGGTTCCACCGAGTCTGTGATCCTCCAGGAGTCCGAAAATATTGATTTTTATAATATTCTAACGAAAATACCGTCCTACGGCAAACAGCTTAAGACCTTCGCCAATCCTAAGCAGAGAGCCATGAGTGAGATATCGAAGAACAATATGTTGAAAATAAAAACTAAAATGATGGGGTTGAATTTGACCGTTAATTATTATTGATTTACAGCGATGTTGAAGATAACTCAAGACTACGACACAATTGATCTGGACACACTGATGAACACCGTGGTTAAGCAAAAACTCAAGCTGGACGTTACATGGGGATCGCAGAGTAGCGCTGTTTTCAGCATGCTCTACCAAGATTTTATGAAGCCGGTTATTCACATTGGTGTGTATTAATTTTTAAGACAATTGTCGATTTCAAGTCAAATCGAAAGTTGACGATTTATTTTTTTGTCGGTTGCAGTTGATAAACTACTCGAAGAAACGGACCTCAAAGTCTTCGTGTACACGGGTCAATTGGATTTGATCGTTGATACTCCTGGTAAATATGAAATATTCAAATGTATATCTGAGCTATAAGACTGACGAAAAAAATTATATTATAATTTTATTACGAATAATGTATTGTACTTAATTGTTCATTCATTTATTTTACAATATTTTGAATAGTATTCAACAGCGAATAACAAATTTTACGCGTCTGTGTGTAGGTACTTTAATTTGGGTGGAGAAACTCAAATGGAAAAATATAAATAATTGGAAAACAAGCAGGAGAGTACCATTGGTTGCCAACGGCTATATTGAAGGTTTCATCAAATCGTACAAAAATTTAAGCTTCATTTGGGTCAACCGAGCCGGACACATGGTAAAAATACTAAACTTTATAAATTTAAATATTTAGACGAATCAGTTTATTACAGATTTTGAAACAATTTTAATTTCTATTTCAGGTACCAGCTGACAATCCTGCAGCCACCGCAGAGATTCTCAAAAAATTAATCGGCTCGTAAAAAATCATTAATCAATTACACCGATTCATAGTTCCCGAATTCTAACTCGGCATCCGTCGCCACACCATTGTTTTGATTTTGCAAAGAAAAAAAAAAGAAAATTTACATAAATAAAATCATGTTTTTCCTACTACTCTTGTTTTATACATTTATTTATTATGATGAACCAATTACTTATTTTGATTTGATGCCCACGTCAATATTAAAAATCACATTTTCAATGAAAGAAGTAAAAAATAATTTTCAAATAATTAATAAAAATATTTTGCAATACACTACTGGTTCTCTGCCAGCATCTACAAGTTTTCGCATCTTTATCGCCGGAGATTACGATTAATGTAACGATTAATTAATACTCAAACAGATTAAATGAAAATCCTTATTTTAGGAAAATTAAACAACTGTAACTAATTAAAATGCGACTAAAAATTAAAAAATAAAACGTAAAAATACTAAAAATAATAAATGAAAAACTATACGACACAAGTTTGATTCAAACACTCATAAATAATCGTAATTACAACAAGGATATGTCTGGTTATCTAAACATCGCTTTTAGAAGCAACAAATTAAAAACGATCGCGATTTTAATAAAAATTGATTTCCCATACTTTTCAAAATCTCGTATTACTTATTTCAATCAAAACTCGAGTTACCTCGCTGAAAAATTAATTGAACGCGAAGAAAAGAAAAAGAATAAAAATTACATCAAGCGGATGGAAAAGCTCTTGAAAAACTTGAAAAACCAGGTACACAAGCCTAATTAAAAGCAATAATAACAGCAAGGCGTCTTGAATAATTCATATCGTTTCCAATGAAGAAGGCAAATCGAGGCTGTCCGAGCGCAGCAGAGCGGCCTGCAATATTGCCGTGGGCGCTCTCGCGCGCGTGTAAACCGAGTGTGATGCAGCGGTTTTTCGAAGGTAGACGCATATGCAGTCATTGGCGCGCTGCCCCGTACAGGTGCACGCGCAAGTGCTCTCCTGAGGATGACGTATGGTCGTTAGGTGAGAGAGAGAGAAGAGGGGCTGACTGCATGTGTGTGTACATATACAATTCTGGCAGGCGCGCACCTCCGAGTCTCACGGCTGATCAGCCTGCGCCTCGCGCTGTTATTGCGACCACCCACGGGGGCTATCGTTGCCAAAATAAAAGCCCGCGCGTCACGCGCTAAAGAACGAGAAAGCGAGAGAGAAGGAATAAGGCCGTTTGGTGCACGCGACAACAAACTCGGCCGCGAGCTAAGAAGCCTCGATATCTCGTCGATAAGACCCGAAAGAGTGTCACTCTCGGGGTACAGCATGCTCGCTTAAACGACGTCGTCCGGGCTGCGGGTGAAAACAAGCGCGGCCACGAAAGGAGTTCAAGGATCGCTGAAAAAACGGAGCACGTGGAAGCCGCGATAAAAGCAAGGAGCGAGCAAGTGATAAGAATCGAGGAAGGCCGCCCCCCAGCCGCGTTTCTCTCTCCTTTTCCTCCTTTCTCTCCCTCTCCTCGGCAACTCCGGTCCACACTGTGTGCGCGCGCGCCTCCCGCGATCTTTTGATAATCTCCTCGACGACCCCCTCCTGGCGTGGCCCCGGAGATTGTGTAGCTTACCCGCGACACCACGGTGGCGGGGGCGGCCTTGGCGACGAGGCGAGCGCCCACTCGGCCAGCTGAGCTTCTGCTTGTATTATATACTAGGTACTGAGTACGGTGTCTTTTACCGCCAGCCTTACGCCAGCTGTCAAAATGCGGAGTTTTCGAATGAAAGCATATATAGTAGCAAATTCAGCTCTAATTGCACTTTGTTGAAATATCATTTTTAATGATTGCACAGAGATAAATAATAATGTTTAGTTTTCTTCTCAACTTTTCTCAGAGGTTTTTTAATTTTTTATTATCAATTTTTTAACTTTACCCAGTAGAAGAGGAATGAGCAAACAGAAGAATGAGAATATGAATAAAAAACCAGCGCATGCGCAGTAATAAAATTAAAAAAAATAAAATATAAAAATCAAAAAATAAAAATTAAAGAAGGAAAAGCATTTTCCAAACCTGATTAAACCCGTGCAATTATCTAGAGAAAACGTACAATTTACTTTCAGAAATCTTCTTCCCTCGAGAGCCAAACAATCATAACGACTGCAATTTTATTTTTTTACTCCGCAACGAAGCCTAGCGCAATCGATAACCATCATACTTTATCAATGTGCAATTAAAGCCGAACTCGCTGATACACTTGTTCAATTAGCTTATTTCCGTGCGTACGACCGCTGGGCGTAGGGGGTGTCTCACTATTGCTTTGCTCATATAGCGAGAGGAGAAGAGAGAGCGCGACACACGAAGTTTTTACGAGAGGGCGGAGGGACGTGGCCCGAAGGAACGCGAGACCACGAGCCCCCCGAGTAGCGAGAGAGAGAGATCCGCGACGCCACCGCGACCCGCGACGACGCTCGGCCAACGTTCGCAAGTGTCATGCATCGTGGGACAAGTGCGCGAATGACTCGTGTTATCCCAAAAATAAATGGTCCAGAACAGTCCGTCTCCTAGGAGGCAGCCGCGACTGGTCACCTCCGAGGCTTAGCCGTGTTCACACTCTCTCTCTCTCTCTCTCTCTCTCTCTCTTTTTCCCTCTCGCTCTCCCGCTTATATACTTACTCGCCCGATCTCCGAGGTCTGCTACTGCTGCTGCTGCCTACACCGTTGTGCCACTCACCGCCGAGACGTTGCTGGACGAGGCCCACCAGCCACCCCCCTCCTCCTTGCGCCCGTCTTCATCGTCGTCGACGTCGTCGTCGTCGTCGTCGTTGTGTGCAGCTCGTCCTCCGACCTTCTGAGATTTCTATTTCGGCGTTTGTTGCCTCTGGTTAGTGGCCGCGTTGCGCAAACACGTATACACACACACACTCACGCACACACAAAACGCCCGATGGCTGCTCCCGCCGAGGCTGGGCCCCTTTTCCCCACCTCGTAAGCGCTATTTCTTTTTCGTTTCGCGAACCGCGACGCGTTTTTTATTCACCCTCCCGTCGGCTAAACGTCGAGGATAACTGGAGCGCAGTTCTCTGACGACTCACGGTGGCCGTAATCTGCTTTAACTTTACAGAATGAACTTTGACTGGTGAATAAAGGTCTTTGGCTTGCCCGCGTTTAAACACACAATTAGGCTAAAAACAGCTTTGACTCAAGTCTGTTGATGATACGCAAAAAGTGCTGCTTATTTTTAAATTGTCGCTGAACAAAGATGTTTTGATCATGTTTTTTTTTATGTATACTGTGCGGTGACTCTTGCTTTGCCACCTTACTCATTGCTCTTTGTTTTTGTTGCAGGTGTAGATTATAATCTTAGATTTTCTAAGGATAGTTTTTATACATTAACAACGGTGCTAGATAATAACTTTAAGAAATGTCTCTCAAGCCCAAGGTTGTAGACTTTCATCAGACTTGGAATGTTCTACAAGAGACTGTCAAAGGTGTGATAACTTTAGCCAACGTTCCTCGTGCAACATGGAACGATAGGTTTAGGTGAGTTGGCTTCTTTTTTTAATAATGGAGAGTGATTAATAAGTTTAGTTTTCATGTGATTCTTTCTTTACAGTGATGTTTATTCATTATGTGTTGCGTATCCTGAACCTCTGGCAGATCGTTTGTACAATGAAACTGCTAGATTTTTAGATAATCATGTTACTCAGTTGTTAGCTAAAGTTAAGTTGCAAGGAGAAAATGGCCTACTACAGGCTTATCATCAAGCCTGGACTGAATATTCTCAGGGGATTAGTTACCTTCATCAATTATATTTATATTTAAACCAACAACACATTAAGAAACAAAAGTCGACAGAAGCTGATATAAATTATGGACCGTCTTCAACAAATTCTCCAGAATGTCAAGAGCAAAAAGAAATTGGTGAACTAGGTCTATATATATGGAAAAATAAAATGATAGAATCATTAAAAGACTCTCTTGTTGCACTACTCCTCGAAGGAATACATGCAGACAGAATAGGAGAAGCACAGCCAGCTACAGCAGAAGTCATTTGTGGAGTGATTGAAAGTTTTGTGAGAGTAGAGGAATACAAAATTAAAGGACAATTAAATGTAAGTTGATAGATATGAAATTTCATTAAAATTTAATCACTTAATTGCATTATAATGTATTCAATATTACTTCCAGTTGTATCAAGAAATTTTCGAAGCTCCTTTTTTACAACAAAGTGGAGTTTTTTATGCAAGAGAGGCTCATGAACTGTTACAGCAATCGGATGTTACTCATTACATGGAAAGAGTCACTTGGCGTCTTGCTCAGGAAGAATTACGAGCGCACAAATTTCTTCACATCACATCAGTGCCTAAGGTAAGTAATCCCTTTTTTCACAAATGTATTAAGAAATTAAAATTAACGTAATTAAATTGATAGGTGAGACAATGTTGCGAGGAAAAAATGGTGGCGGCACACGTGCCTTGGCTTGATATTGAAGTAGATGCCATGGTAAAACATGAAAGAAGAAAAGATCTCGCGCTAATATATCCATTACTCAGGCCTTTACCATCAGGTTTATCTCACCTTATACAAAAACTTACCGACCATATTACGAATGAAGGATTACAAGCAATTGGTTCCCTACAAGGCGAAAATGTAAAGTTCATCTGTTAAATTAATCACAATTGTCATTTTTTAAAAACAATTTCTATAAATTTTTCTTTTTCTTTTCCAGGTTCATACACAATTTGTTGAAAGTATGTTAGATGTTCACGCTAAATACTCGGAATTAATAAAAGACTTATTCAAGGGTGACCAGGCGTTTATAGGTGCTCTTGACAAAGCTTGTTCGGCTGTTGTGAACCACAGGCCAGCACCACGACAACCAGCGCGTGCTCCAGAATTGGTAATTATCGTAAAAAACATATAATTTTAAAATACGAATATATTTTCGTAACATTAGAACAAAAAGAAAATAAATTTATTTAATTTTTGTTCAACGTTGTTTTCAGCTCGCGAAATACTGTGATTCTCTATTAAAAAAGTCGACCAAGGTGGCATTCGAATCCGAAGTCGAAGGAAAACTGGCGCGCTCGATAACCGTTTTCAAATACGTGGACGACAAGGATGTGTTCCAAAAGTTCTACGCGAGGATGTTAGCCAAGCGGTTGATTCATCAACAGTCTCAGTCCATGGACATCGAGGAAGCAATGATCGACCGTCTGAAGCAAGCTTGTGGTTACGAATTCACAAACAAGCTGCACCGAATGTTTACGGACATGTCAGTGTCCGCGGACTTGAACGCGAAGTTTACGGCTAGTTTGCGAGAGCGCGAAGGCGAGCACCATCAGTTCGGTATCGGATTTAGCGTGTACGTGCTGCAAGCGGGTGCCTGGCCCTTGGGTTTGCCCCCTTCTCCTGGGCCGTTCCACGTGCCCCAGCAGCTGGAAAAGTCGGTGCAATCATTCGAAACGTTTTATCACGCGCAATTCAATGGGCGCAAGCTTACTTGGCTGCATCACCTGTGCCAGGGTGAACTTAAACTCAACTACTTGAAGAAGCCGTACCTGGTAACCGTTCAAACCTACCAGATGGCTTTGCTTTTACTCTTCGAGCACTGCGACGCGATCTCATGTAAGGAAGCAGCTGCATCGCTGCGCCTGTCTCACGACTTACTTGTCAAGCACGCCGTCACTCTGGTCGATTGCAAGCTTCTCAAAAAATCAACAGAGGGCGAACTCGAGGAAGATACAGTGTTGACGCTTAATTTCGATTATTATAACAAGAGGACTAAATTCCGCGTAACTGGAGCGCTGCAGAAGGACGCGCCGCACGATACGGAAGCTACTCACCGTAGCGTCGATGATGATCGTAAGCTGTACCTGCAAGCTGCCATCGTGCGCATATTGAAGAGTCGAAAGGTGTTGAAACATACTCAGCTTGTGCAGGAGGTAATTTCTTGATTTTTTGGTATTTTGAAAATTCATCAAGTATAAGAGTGTATATAAGCATATATTTTAGACGCGATTTTTCGAAGCAAATATTTTTACAACGTTTGAGACTGCGGTATTTTTACACTTGTATTAAAATGTAATTTTTGTCATCTTTTTAACCAAGTACTAGAAGAGATACATTTCAAATCCTGAAAATTCGGAAAAGAAATTTGAAAACATTAAATAATTATTCCTATTTTTTTTTATAGGTTCTTGGACAATCGAAAGTTACTTTTGTACCTTCAATTGGAATGATTAAGAAGTGCATAGAAAATCTCATTGATAAAGCGTACATTGGGCGCACGAAAAGCGCAGATGAATATGAGTATGTTGCGTAACCCAAACGTAACTATTGAAGTTAATTTATTTTTTATCTTGCTCTGTTAATATGTGAACGGCAAGTAAACACTCGATTGTAAAAGTCAAAATACTTTACATGGTCCAGGAGCTTCTCACAAAATTGCCGTTTATTAAATCAATTACACATAAATTATGAACTGAAGAGATAGTATAGTGAAATTGATAATTCTTTATTGTATTATTTTATAATAATTTATAATAATTTTTTTTTTTAATCTTCAAGACTTATAAAGTATGAAGAGGTTGTTATACATATTTTTTTTTTTAAAGAAAAGATCGTGTAAAATACTTTATTTTTGTTAAAAAATTAATATAATTACGTAATTATTTGCAAAACCTTACAGCATATACATCAAAATTAAAATCTAGATAAAAATTTCAATATACTCTCGCCTTCAGAATCGTACTATTGAGCATCTTGAATCGTTTAATTGCTCTTAATACTATTGACAAAATATCATAATAGAGTGGATGAATGACTTGTAATATATGCGCACTGAATAAAGATGTTACTATTTTAAATTAATAAAAATTCAATTGAAATACTAAACTTCCAAAACTCGTGTACAGCAAGTATTAGTGAATAAGTACTTTACACTCTCGGAGAGTTTATAAATGAATGTTTTTATTTTTTCTTGCTTATCCATTTTTATAATAAAAACAAAGTCTAAGAACATTTTTGTACATGTATACGTGAAGAAACGAAATGTAAAAATGTTTGCTTTGACATCTGAAAAAGCGTCGACTACGAAACGTGATCTTTATAAAATCTATCTACTAATTAATTCTTCTTCTTTTTTTTTTGTCACCCTCAACTTTCTCAAAAGTTGCAAATAAACATATTTACGTACATAAATAATTTGCTCAACGAATTAATCTAAGTACACAACAATTGCATTTTTTATAAGAAAATTTAAGTTTCAGTGAGATGTTTGAAAATGAGAACTTGGGTTGCTCCGGTTCGTTCGCCGGTGATCGGACTAGCGCAGCGTTCGCTCGGCTCGCATTAAGATCGTGGTGCCTTCAATTGGAGCAGCTCAGGATCCAGCAGAGGATTGTCGTCGGCCTCGGGTGGCTTGTTCATGCCGTTGATGATGAGAGGCGAAGTCGTCGCGTTGCTGTACGGCGAGAAGCCCGCCCACTCCATGCCAAGATATATGGGCGGCGGACTACCCAGAGGCGGTTCTAACAGCAGATGATCCGTCTGGGGCTGCTGAGGCGGCGGCTGGTGGTGCTGCTGATGCTGCTGCTGATGTTGCTGCTGCTGCTGCTGTTGTTGCACATCCTGACAGTCTGTCGCGAGATGGGCCGTCAAGTGGCTAGCACTCTTGCACTGCTTCTCTTGCTTCCTCCACTTGGCCCGTCTGTTTTGGAACCAGACCTACGCGGGAATAAGCAGAAGAGCGGCTGTTACGAAGACACAAGAGAGACTGGGCTCGTCGGGCGCTTGATAATTACTTGCACTCTGGCCTCGGTCAGCTGTATTCGCAAGGCCAGCTCTTCCCTGAAGAACACGTCCGGATAGTGGGTCTTCTGGAAGGCCCGCTCGAGCTCCTCGAGCTGGAAGTTGGTGAAGGTCGTGCGGTAGCGGCGCTGTTTCCTCTTGCCGATCGCCCCGGTCGGCGGGCGCTCCTCGTTCCCAGGACTCGTCGAAGCGAAGTCGTATGCTGGGAGAAGATGCGATGAACATTCAGCTTAGCTGGAGCCAACGGGTGGGCCGAGCGCGAGAGAGCTTCGCCGCATGGGAAAAGAGAGATGAGCGCGCGCGCGTTGCTCTCCGCGGGTCCGCGGGCTTTCGGGTTTGGTCAGTGGCAGGGGCGGTTCATAACTGTTAAACTGATTATCGCTAACTTTATTTAAAAGAAGGGATGCTAGGCAGAGTCGAGAGCGAGAGAGAAAGAGCACAGGGGCTTAATGCATTTAGCAATAATTTAATTGTGCCCCAACTTGTGTGTGCTTTTTCTCTCTGTCTCTCCCCCGGAGCGAGAGCGAGCGGGCAAGGGAGTTAATTAAATCAGAAAACAACGGCTGAGCGGGGGGGTGCGTGTCCACACTTACTGAATTTAGAAGGAAAGCAAACCGAGGAGGATTGCCCGGCCATTAGGCCGACGAGGGCACTCGACTGCAGCTCGCCGGCCGAATTCATCTCGTCGTTGGGGTTGCCGCTGTTGCCCGGTCCAGCGTCGACCATCGAGCCCGCCGAGACGAGGGGGTCGCGCGGCGAGCCGACGAGGTAGAGCTGCCTGCCCTGCTCGTTGTTATCCTCCTCGTCCTTCAGCTCCATTCGGCGGCCCCGTACTCCGGCTCGATCGCGCAATCACGACTGGCCGTCTCGGGCCGAGACTGCTCTCTCTCTCTCTCTTGCTCCGCTGCCGTCCGACCGCTGATGTATTTCTCTCACCGCTCGGACTCGTATTTTCTTTCGGCAATATCCCGGCTTTGTCGCATCGCCAAAGTGACAGCAGTTGAACTCGCACCCGCGCTTATTTAACGCGCTCGAGCTGCGCGCGTTTGTGGTGAACGATGAAGACGAGCTTCGCTGGACCAAGCTCTCCGCGAGCTTTACGAGAACGAGCCCGGCCCGTCCGTCCGTCGCTTCTTTTCGCGCGTTAGATTTCTTTTTTGTTCCTTTCTTTTCTTTTTCCTTACACCTGCTATACGCAAGATAGATGGAGAGTAGGGGATCGGTATGTTTAACGTGAGCCGCCGGCCCAAGAGGGGTAGCGAAGCCTCAGAAATGTATTGCTTGTACACCGCGAATCGATAGCGCACCGACTCCCGGGGCTAGACGCTCTCACTGTCTCTCTGTGCTGGCACAAAAAAAATACAATATATACACACAGCTATATCTGCTTCTCTCGCTTGTTAGGCTTTCCTAGGAAGCTTTAAACGCCACTGCCCAGTAATTCTTACGATGGACGGGCAATGCCGTCGGAGGCGCGTAATCGGTTCGACTGGCCGATGGATTCTCGGCTTGACTTATTTTTTCTTTTTTTTAATCTGTGTTCAAAAGCGAGCTTTGCTTGATCACCTAGTCGTTGACCATTTGCAATGCCATGAATTCTATTCTACGAGAGCTTAACGAATGTATAAAATGATTTTTATAATTTGTTAAGCGGGGTCTTTTCATCGCTAAAATATTAAATTTTTGTGAAATAGTAATTTAACTATTTTAAATTACCGTCTAAAATTCCTTACTTTACGTTATCAGTATTTTAATGTTAGGTTTTCGGTTTGTCAGATTCACGATTAAATAAATTAATTAATTTCTAACATCGCGTAAATGATAAGACCTCCTTAGAAAAAAAAAATATATTAATGTTGAACAGATAATGACTTCAATTTTATATTTGAATGAAAAAAATGAATGTTATTTTTTTATGAAAGTGCATTAAAAATGATTAGCTATAAACGTGAAATTGTCGTCTAAGCATAGCGAAAACGGCACGTCACTTATCTAACGTCAGATTTAGCACATGCATCTAGTAAAATTTTTCCTAAATGTTTACTAGACGCTGTCGAAAAATTGAATTAATTGTTGAATTACTTATCAAAGTTTTAGAAATTTAATGGATATTAAAAAAAAAAACTTGTTGATTCATTATCTAATTTAAACTTCTAAATGTATTTGTTACCAATGATAAATGTTAAAGATAATTGGTAGAGTCGATATTTTATTGCCATACGGGATTTATTAGACGATTTTAAAATAAACAATTACATGCATACAATTATATGCTTTAAATTATGGTATATAAAATATTTGATTATATTTTGTATGTTATTATAATGATTTGTGTTATTAATAATTTTAATGCTTTTGATATAAATAATTTATTTTTATATTTTTTTATACATAGTTTGTACAGTGCTTCAGTCATTTATTTGGTTCCATAAATGTGATCACACAATGCATGTTTAACATTCTAAAGACACAAAATCTGTGCATTTCTTTTTAACATTATTTTAAACATAATTTTCATGTTTACAAACTTATAAGAGTCCAAAATACTTTTAAATTTACTCCTGAAACTAACATTACTACAAAAAATCCAATTTTTTTGTGACAAAATGTCCTATTTTATATAAGTATTTACATATAAAATAAAATAAAAAAGAACTCAATTAGAAAAAAGTAACTGCATATTTTTGTTATTTGCAAAATTTTCATAATATATACTGTTGTAGTTACAGAAAGTTTATTTGTATTAAACGTAATAAAGCCGCACTTTGCTTGTTGCTAGCAAAAGATCGTCGTCGAAAAATTTCGTTTCTATCACCATGTTCCCACTGAAATTAAGAAAAAAAAGATTGTTATAAATAAGAAAATAATATAAGTGTTTATACCAATAATGAGTAAAAAAATATAAATACTTTAAGACATTAGCTGGCATCATTTGACTTTCTGGAGCAGCTTGGAATAAACTTTGCCATGTATTTGTACTGTTTGGAATGACAAATCCAAGTTCGAAAAACCATTCTTCAAGACAGCGACCCTTAAACAAAACTTTTTGTTCTAGTCTAAATCGTTCCATAGGTTCTGCTGTGCTGAAATTAATTTCTCTAGATACAGCATGACACTTCAAGATTTTTTTTGGTACGTGAGCTTCGTGTTCCATGTCTGGCACCGATCTACAATAAAAAAAGTGGACAAATAATGAAAAAACTGTAAATGTTTACCAAAATATTGCTTTAATAAATCAAAACAGCTGATACATACAAATCTTCGTTTCCTTGCCATAGAATTTTCCCAGTGTCTGCATCTCTTAAATTTATCCAATTTCTGAAATAAATAAATAATTTAAGAGTTACCTTAATGTATTAAAAAACGGCGTAAAATTTGTTTATAATGAAATGATCGATTAAAACAACATAACCTACAAACTTTTGTTACTATGAAGTTTATTTTGTAGGCTTGAAAGGTTTAGAAATTATAAAATAAATAGGAGCAACTTACATTTGAAAGCCTCTAAAGATTTCTTCAGCACGGGATGGCATTTTGAACACTAATTAATGCAGCAATCCGACGCTAAACGTTATTGCGAAATAACAGTTCTCAGTGTATCATAGGTTAATCGTTTCTCATTTTGCTTCTTCACTGTTATTAATGAATTATCGTTGTTTATCACTGAAAATTAAACTTTTATTGTATTCTAATTTGAATTTCACTACTTAGCCACGTAAAACCGCTGCTTGTACCCTTTTAGAAATGTAAACAACAACTGAGTAGAACAGACGACGTTCTTACTTATATTTGCGTCTGTCAACGGCATGGCGTACTACCTGCGTATACCTACACAAGCGTCGGTAATATAACTGCATTATTAATTTTATAAAGTTTTTAAAAATATTTGAAAAAACTATATTTTGTATAAAAAGCTGATTAATTTCTCTTTATTTCTGTAAAATTTTTATTTTAATTAACTTCCACGACGATTTTCTAAATAGAGTTTTTGATTCTATATCAATAACGTGCAGTGCAATTATAAGCGCGTAAAAAATCGTTTAGTGACAACAAATTAAGATCGAATCGGAAAATTACCGTTTACGCACTTGTATCGAAAATAAAAATTCTAATATTTAATATTCGCTATGCAACTGCTGTATCAACCGTCGAATAAAAATATCCCTTCTATTTTGCTAGTTACTTTTTAATCTTCGAGTTGACAGTACACCTAGCTCGAGTTGTTTCATCGAGTCACTCGTAGCATGGAGCTCGTAACCGTGAAGGAAAGTTTAGTTTCTCACACTACTGGCTCGCTCGCGCGGTAGTGCGGAACGGTGTCTATTTCAATAGGGAAAAATAGCAAGCCGTAGTCATAGTGATCGAAGGCTTTAGGGGCACAAGAAAACAAAGGACAATTGAATTTCGCGTCGATGCGTGCGCTAAAATAGTCATTTTCGCCTCGGCAAAAGCCACTCGTGTGTAGTGTGCCTGTCACTCTCTGTGCGCGTCAGTGAGAATAAAACATGGCGAGTTTCGATGAAGATTTCATGCTCGGCCTGGACAACGCGCCAGGGGAAACCGAAGACTCGTACAATTCCACCTCGGCACCTGGACAATCCCAACCGGGAAATTACGCTTCCCAGCCCGGTCAAGCTAGTGGCTCGATCGTTGACCCGGCCACCGAGCATTTAGTACCCTCGAAATCCTTGAGCAAATACATGACGGCCTATCATCAATTTTCAAATTGGCGCTCGCAGAACAACGTAACGACTCTGTCCGAGGGAATTTTTTTGAATTACTTCGAGGAAATGTCGAAAACTTTGGCACCACCGACCCTCTGGGCCCGTTATTCCATGCTGAAAAGCACGCTGCTCATTGAGGAAAGCTTTGACATTGGCAATTTCAAGGAGCTTACGGCTTTTTTGAAGCAAGCCTCGAACGGATATCGGAGCAAGAAGTCGAAAACGTTGAGCGAGGCTGACGTGGAGAGGTTTTTGAAAGAAGCAGACGACGACAAGTATCTCGCTGCCAAGGTGACGAAACATTAATTTAAAACGTCTTTCAAAATTTGTTATCGCGCATGCACGGAATATGCCCCATTGCGCCACGCTTTTCCGCGTAGAAAAGTGACTAATTTCGGGGCAGCATTGTGTAATTGTTGGCGCACACGCACGCGTTTGCATGTATTCCTTTGCGTTCGTGATAAAAAATAGTATGTGTAACGAGTGGGGTTAAGAGGGGCAATTGCTCACTTTTCCCCACTCGTTACACAATGTACTATTATGTGCGCTTTCGTTCGTAGGTCGTTGGTATTATATCCGACGCAAATCTCTTTGCAAATTATTTCTTTTGACAATAGTAATAATCACGTTATTTTTTATGTAATTTAATATTGTTTTTGTAAGTAATGAAAATCGGAGCAACAAAAGGCGCAACCGGCATATAAGTCACACGTTATATCGAAAAAACATATCGGCTCGAATTTTTATTATCGGTAATTTAGTTTTTCTTTTTTTTTTCAATAAAAAATAAAGTATCACGTCGAAAGTGAAAGTTTTTGCGCGTTCATTTTGTCTCAGGAGGCAATATACTGTATGTATAGATGCCTCATAAAACGCGTGTGTAAACCCGGCTGGAGGTAAAAATCAATAATGCTTCTCGCACGGCATTCGAGAAGCATTATTGATCGCGTACGCACGAGCGGTAAAGTGCGATGTGCTTATAGTACATTACGCAACAAGGGAGGTAAAGGAAAGAAAGTCTCAGATCTCACGAAAATTGTCGCCCGAGGCGAAGCCGAGGGTGACAATCGTGACATCTGAGGCTTCTTTACCATCTCCCGTGTTGCGTATACGATTTTTCATTCCTGCCTCGGCAAAAAGCGACATCTTCATGTAACTTTCTGCCCGCAGGGATGAAAATATACTTGTTACATCGGCTCGAAAGCGCACGTATTTTAAAATTTTCCTATAAATAATGACATAAAACGCAACCTATTATAAACAGATTTTCTCTAAAAATCCCTAAAAATTCAACGTTTTCAGGTTATTTTAATATTCGGAATACTCGGAGGCTGCAAACGCGAAGAGATAACCAACATAAAAAAGGACGACGTGGTGGTCCACGACTCGCTGATCCTCGTGAAAATTCCAAACAGCAAATCGAAAAGGCCGCGCTTGTTCACCATAGACGGCGAGTACATGGACATAGTGATGAAGTACCGAGCGCTGCGGCCGCAGAAAGAGGTGAACAATCGCTTCTTTCTGAATTACAAGTACGGCAGGTGCACCGTCCAGCCCATAGGCATCAACACGATCGGCGCGATGCCCCGAGTAATAGCCGAGTATTTGAAGCTGCCGGACGCCAACATGTACACAGGACACTCGTTTCGCTCGTCCTCCGCGTCGTTTCTCGCCGCCAGCGCCAGCCACTCGAGACACCCGAAGCGCCCGAGATCAACGAGCTCCCCTGCCAACGTCGAGGACAATAAGGATCCGTTCGAGAGCATCGAGGAGGAAAATTCCGTCTTGTCGACGGAGGAGGTGTACGTGAAGCAGGAGAACTTCGAGTCCAGCGACACCGAGCCCGACTTCGACGCGGACTTTGCCAAGCGGCAAAAGCTCGACGGGTCGGATAACATCGAAGTTATCAAGAGGAAAAACAACATATTTTATTTGAAAAATTGTACGGTTTATATAAATTGAGCGGAACCTTTGATATTGTTAAATATTGTAAATATAAATACTGCAAACGTTGTATAAAAAGAACTATTTCTATATTATAAGTTATAAGAGAAAGAATATGTATACGTATGGACATACATACATAATAATTGAATTAAAAACGAGAGAAAAATAAATAACGTTAAGTATATAGGAACAACAGAGATAAATTTTATTGAATCAAAACTTGAGATTAGCCGAGCGTTTCTGCCTCCTGTCCCAACTGTTGAACACGAGGGTCGGGCTAAACCTGAGCCTTTTGCAGTGCCTCGGCTTGCTCTCTTGGCTGCTGTCCTGGCCAAGACTGGTAACGTTGAGTTGCAGCTCGTTGGCCTGGGGCATTTTGATGCAGGACGGCCGAGGCGAGGCTACTCGCGGACTCCGTCGATGAGACTCGCTGATTATCCAGGCGAAGACGGGATAAGTGGCGAGCTCCCGGCGCAGCGAGCTGCTCGTGCAGCCGTAAAGCAGGGGATTGATGGCTGCGTTGACGAGCACGAGGTAGCGGCTGAGCCACCTGCCAGATACACGTTCGTCAGCGTTACGTTTTCTATTATACCATATCGTTATTATTAAGTACAGCGACGTTACCATAGCCAGTAGACCGAGTAGGCCTGGCCGATCATGGAATCCTCGCTGGTCATCCGCGCGCGCTGCACGACGAGGAGGGTAAAGGGCACGCGACAGAGAATGAACGCGAGCACCACCAGCCCAAGTAGCCGGGCTACCTTGTCCTTGTACTTGACGGCGATGGTGATCGGATGCTCGCTCTGCCGGGCTCGGGCAGCGTATCTGCTAAGCTACAATTAGTTTGTTTATTTTTTGTATTCTAATAAAAAAACGCGTAAAAACACAAATATACAATAGATCGGTTATAATACTTTGATGAGAATGATGGAGTAGCAAACGGCCATGAGGATGAGCGGTGCGCAGACTCCGAGGCCAACGAACACGTGCCAGTAGGGAAAGATGAGCCTGTCCTCCGCGCAGAAAGTCTCGAGGTAGTCGATCCATTGCCGCTCGTAATACCGCCGGCCGAAAGCGAGCGGCCCGGCAAGCCCAAGAGCCGCCAGCCAAGAGAACAGCGCCAGCAGTTTGGCTCTCCTTTTTCCGCAACAACGAGAGAGAACACACACACACATTTCACAGTTGCAATATCGATACAATACCTCGAGCAAACAAGTTGAAAAATCAACGAGAGAAAAAAAGGAATATGAGAAAACCTGAGGGACAATCGTCCGGCGCAAGTGTCGAGGCAGCGCAGCCGATCGTAGCTGAGGGCGCTGAGGCTGAAGAGGGCAGCGAGGGTGAGGGCGTGCTGGAGGAAGCCGTCGAGCCGGCAGCCCAGCGGCCCGAGGACGTAGGCCTGGAAGAGATCGACCCCGGCGAACAGCCAAGGACAGCAGAGCCCGGTGCCGAGGTCGGCCAGGGCGGCGCTCAGGACGAGGAGTTCGGCGCTGCTCAGCCGCAGACGGCCGCGTCGGCGTAGAATGGCGCGCGCGAGACCGGCGTTCGCGGCGATCGCCAGCAGACCGATCGTAGCCAGAGCGAACACCTTGAGCGCCAGTTCGGCCCAAGGCCGGATTGTCCAGATGCTCTGGGGATAGGGGAACTCCGAGGTGTCGATGTCTGCTGAAGTTTCGAACGTTATGCTGTTAGCGGGTTGAGGATACGCAGGGTAAAGCAGCTTTATAATGTCGCTCGAGTTTTTCAAGTGAACCTTGAGCATATTGCTTGTATGATATACTGATGTTGAATTATCGAATTTTAAAGCTCGAGCTTGAGCTTGCAGCGCCAGATGGTACATTAGCTCGACTTGTTTGCTCTGCTCTTGGGAAGTGAGTACTTGTCGTTATTTTGGACGATAAAAAATATAAGGGTGATAATGGCGAGGAGGGGTTTTATTGAAAGAGCATAACGTCTGTACGTGGAGTAGATGTGATTTATTTTTAACAACTCGATGAAAATGAAAGAAAACGCAAACAAACTGAAAATACAGAGATATTTGCAGGTATCTGGTGAAAACAAAAATTTAGTTTTCTAATGTTGAAAAACGAATAGAAATCTACGTAAGATTTCTGATTACGGCTTTGGAAGTGGCGACGAGATACAATGATTTAATAAATTTTCCCTAAAAAATACGCGATTCTTGAATTTTCTATCGGCATTGGTATAAAGTTATCACACAAATTTTTTTAGGATAAAATAAAGATATCTCACTATGTACAATCACGTGTCAATTTATATATACTAAACTATATTTAAATTCAATATTTCTTTCATTACATAATTAAGTGACAGAAAAATATCTTTTTTTTTCTTAAATATTTGCCCATATTAGTAACAGTTGAAAAATGCTTGATACTGTATTACAAAAACATTTCCATAAGTTTTCAATTTATGAGAATCAAAACGTATTATAAATAAATCATTTGCATTATATTTTCTAAATTACATTCAAACAAGATGCAATTAGATCTTTACATTAATTTAATAATGTGCTTATCCTTTCTTCAATTAAGTTAAAGATATATTTTACATTGTGTCATCACATGATAAATATTGCATGAGAAACATGCAATCTTTGTTGAACGTTTCTCATGCAATAATTCACAATAGATCTTTTGTAAAAAGAACATTAAAATTTTGCAATACTCCTTTCTATATGATTGATTTTAAATTTTTCATATTCATTTTCCATTGTGAATAGAAAATAAAACAAATCAAACTATTACATTTTTACATTTATAAATATTTATTAGCACCTGATTAATAGGTGTCAAACTTTTTATACACCACTTTTCAAATAGAAATCTTAATTAAGTGTGTAAAGATCTAAATTAAAATTGATTAAAAATAAGAATCTGCTAACAATAGTAAACATAATTGAACCGAAATGTAAGAACAAAATACTCTATGAACAATTCATAATTTAAGAATAACGTTTTAAAAATCTTCATCCAATGATCTTAATTTCACACAACATTAATAAAACTACATTTTTTAAATTAATGTAAATAGTCACCAATTTGTCACATTTGTAATCGCACTATAAAAAAATCGTAATATGTTAAATTAAAAATTTGAACTACTTTAAACTCTTAAAATTAAGAGTTCGTTGATTTAAGCGCATCTTAACAAATTGTGCAGTAGTTTATATTTTTTCATCAACATATTTGCATGATTATTTACCACGTTAAAGAAAAACATTTTGGAAAACACTCCACATTCATTGTCATGTGCTTTCAACAGCGGAACACAGGTTTGACTTAAAATTAATCCTCTTCTTCGAGATCTGTGACGGGTATGGGTGATGGGACTATAAGCTCTACTTCTTCAACTACGTCGTTTCTCAGTAGATAAGTTTCGATTTCCTGCACCTCTTCTTCATGTACGGGTTCGGGCGGTACTTCTACGTTGTCTTCATTATGCGCATTTTTCAAGTGATCTTTAAGGGCAAACGCTCGTCCATACGAGGCGCCGCAAATGTGGCAGCAGAACTTGAGATTGTTGTCTTTTTTATGTGTCTCGATGTGGGCTCGAGCTGCATACAACGAAGCGAATGGTCGCGAGCATTCAGTGCAGCGGAAAGGCTTTGTGTGACTGTTTTTATGTCCCGCTAATTGCACTCTAGTTTTGAATGTTTTAGGACAGTAGGGACAATTATAAGCACGTTCCTCTCCGTGTGTCAGTAGATGATGGTTGTACACTGATGAAGCCTTAAACCGTTTACCACAGTGCTGGCATTGGTACGGTCTTACTCCAGTATGAGTTCGCATGTGTAACGTCAGGCAATAAGATACTCGAAACTTCTTACCGCAAACCTAATTTATTTGATAAAATTAATTAATAAAATAAAATTAATCTAAAAACTAAATAAATTTATTAATGTATAAATTGAAAAAAGTAAAATACAATATTAACCTCGCAAACGTGGGGCTTTTCTCCGGTGTGTATCCTTTCGTGTTTCACTTTCTCGTGAGGTCTAGTAAACCGGCGTCCGCAATGTTGACATTTGTACGGCTTTTCCTTCGAAGCTTCAGCTTCTTCGGCTGCAGCAGCAGCTTCGACTGCTGCAGCTACCGACGGCCCACTGACTAGGGGTCCACTAATGCCTGCGTTTGAAAGGATCGGGTCAATCGAGTTTTGGTTGGCAGCAACAAGCAAGTCTGTTGCCACAGCGGCGTTTGCTGCTGCATTTGCATTCGCTGTCTCTACGTGAACAGCTGCATGCATCTCCAAGCTCGCCTGAGAATCGAACTTGCGGTTGCAGACTCCGCACGTCGCGGCGTTTCCCGTATGTAGAGCCATGTGTGCTGTTCTATACGATTCCGAAAGAGTTGCACCTGAAAGAGATAATATAATTGACATTTCAATAATGAAAACAATTGTCTTTTTTTTATAAATTTAAAATGCTTTAATTACCACACTCATCGCACTCGAAGGTTTCTTCTTCTGTACCCTCGGGAGCGTCAACGTGACGAGCTTTAACAGGTTGATGCATTCTTGAATGCAACCGCAGACTTTTATGAGTAGAAAAATTGGTTCCGCATGTGTTGCATGTAAATATTTTTTGATTAAGAGTAAGATATTCTCCAGTTTCGTGAATTTTCGCGTGAGTCTGCAAGGCTTTGGGAGTTGGAAATGTTTCATTACACTGGTCACACTGATTATTTCCTTGAAGGCACTCATGAACTTTAAAATCACTTATTTTTGCAAATTGCTCTAGACACTGATTGCATCTGTACATTTTTGTTGGAGCAACTGTTACACTTTTGTCTTTGACCTAAAATGTTACAGAAATATTACTACTGGGCACATTACTTGCTATGTTTGTACATTGTATTGAAAATAAAATGTTTAAACTATTTATACATAATTAATTTTATAAATAATTTTACCTTCACTCCTTCAACATTGGAAAAAAATTTTTCAATCATTGGAGCTTTTGTAGAAGACAGAGTAATTGGAGTTCTATCCCAAAATCTTTCAATTTTTACAACTTTTCTTGTATACAATCTTCCATCACTATCAACGCATTCCTCAGTTTTCAATGTGTTCAAGGCTTGTTTTTGAAGTTGTTTTCTTTTTGCAGCTCTAGTTGGCCTAATTGGATTTAATTTTTGTAATGACTTTGTATCAGTTACAGGAGTTGTTACCGTTTCTGTTGTTAGTGATTCCATTGTAGGTTCTACAGTTTCATCATTTATTTGATCCTTGGCTCCTTGTACTTCATAGGCTTGACCATTATGAAATTTTTGCATGTGCTCCTCTACACTATCAAAATTGACATTGCAACTATTGCAAGTGTATAATAATTGTTCCTGTTTGAAAAATATATAAAATACTTTAATTTTATAATATTTTAATGATAAATATATCCATCAGACAACTGATTTCAAGATCAAACAACATTGATACATTAATTATGATAAGAAAGTACCTCTTCTTGTGGTAACTCATTCTGAGGTTCTTCTTTAACATTCATATTATAATCATCATCAAATGTCATGGAATCATCTTGATCCATTTCCATTAAGTCATTACCATTACTGCTGTTTAATAAATCATAATTATGATCTTTATTCAAAGCAGAAGTTGCTTTAGATAACAAATCTTCTTTGTCATTGGCTTCATCACTAGCAATTTTATTCATCTTATTTCTCACCGAAACTTTTTCTACAACCTGTATATCACCTGAAATAAATTGAATTTAAATAAATTTTAAAGAAAGATAAAAATAAAAATTAATTATAAAAATTTTTATTTATAAATTCATTTTTAAATAATACTAACCATTTTCATCAACTTGAATAGTTCTGCCTTCACCAACAATCATTATTCCTTCTTCATTAACAGTAGCTAGAAAACTTTCATTAATTGCCTTATCAACATTTTCATCCTAAAAACAATAAATATATGTAGTTGTTTACTATTCACAATTGTCAAAAAAAAAAAAAAAAAAAGAAAACAAAAAAAAAAAAAAAAAAAAAAAAAAAAAAATATAAAAAAATATACATGTACATAAAACTTCTTACATGAATGATAATATTCTGTGAAGCATTATTGTCATCATTTTCTAAAACACTAACAGTTGCCATACTTTGACATTGCGCTTCATCTTGATGCATCATGTCCTTCCCACAATGATCCAAATGTTGAATTAACGAGGCCACTGAATAAGTCCTCAGCGAACAGCCAGGACAATACAAATTGTCAGTCATACTGAGCAGATGGTATTTGAGTGATTCCGAGCTATTAAAAGTCTCTCCACAGCACATAGGACACACAAGACTCATAGAGCCCATGGTTGCCAGAAATTGTTAGCCAGAAGCTAAGACACAGCAGCAGTAACAACAGGATAAGTCAGAGGTATACGTTGACGTACTCGGCGAGGTGCCTAATCGAAGCAGCAGGCTCGAGGGTCAGGGCCCCGAGCTAGAGGCGTCGAGCTGCAGGCAACTCGAGGGGACGACGGGGCTCCCCATGTCGGAGCCGGTGTGTGTGTGTTTCAGCGCACGCAGTTTCTTAACCTCCGCGGCCGAGGCTTTGATTTCGTCGAGCGCGGCGGCGGCGGAGATCAAAAATCCGGGAGGAGCGCGCGCTCTCCAGGATTGCCGCGAGGATGTTCAAGGGGCTCAACGCCTTGATTGGAGACGAACTTCAGCGCAAACAAATGCCGTGCAACAACAATCATGAAGTTGTGAGCGCAGTGAATAAGTGAACGGGACGATTGATAGCAGCCGAGAAAATGGCCGACTAGCGAGAGCGCGCGGCTCGACTCTGCTGCCAGGGGCGACCGTTTTCCTTATGTCGCGCTTATCCTGATTGGAGAGCGACCCCGCCCCTCCCTCCGCGTCTCTCCACCACGGGCGCGTTGTTCCGCATAATATTGCCAAACTTTTATATATTTGCGGGAATACTGCTAATCAAGCGACGATCATTCATTTGCTGTTTATTTTGTTCTTTGAATTTGATGAATTGCGTCTTATTTAGGGTTTCAGCGTTTTTCAAAATTACCAGTTGTGCTTGAACTGCTTTTAGTTTAAAAGATGTATGTCTTTTTTAAAATATGTATGGTTGATATTGCACATACTTTGACAAGTTTATTGTTTAATGTTAATGTTCATGAAAACAAAACAAAAACATTGAATAAAACATAGGATTATTAAAAATATTAGATATATTTTTCTTAAAAAACACTTTACAATATTACATTTTCTTATCTTTATAATACAAACTTTCAAGTCTTTTGTGCAATCTAAATAAAATAAAAATGAATTTTTTTCCTCTATCTTCTATAAATACACAAAATATAATTATAAAAACTAATGAAGATTTTGTATTACATTTTCTGCCTTAAAATTCATTTCTCAAGACAGACATTTACAGCTAGTTATTTATAAAATTGCAACTTATCAAGGAATATTTATAATAAATACAAAACAATATGAATATTTATCTTCCATCAACCACTTCCAATTTTGTATTTTCAGTATGCAGGGTACTCTTGTTCTGAGCCCTCGTCTCCTTCTTCGGCTTCCTCCTCCTCGTTAGCCTGGTCTTTTCTACGCCTGGTGTAGGCGCGTTTGCTGGTCACCGGCACCGTATCGGTTTCCCCATGTAACAAGCTGTTGCGATAGAGCAACAGTGGCTGCCAGTCCTCGCCTCGCGATGATGGCATACCCGCTTGCAGGTGTTTGTCCAAAAAGTTCAGCACGACTCGCTTGTCCTGCTTTAGCAACTTGTTCGTAAATTCACTGAGGATCTCGAGGTAGGAGAGATTGGGTGGCGGTCCTGTAGGATCAACCTCGGCTCCGTCTTGCAACACGACGGCAAAGTTTATACCAGCACGATGGAGAGCCGTTATCGCCTCGCGATTCTTCACGGCGTCCAGGCCGAATGAGAGAGCGAAGCGCTTGGCCAGCTCCTTAATCGCCATGAATTCTTCGCTGTTGCGACCCACCTTTTCCTCCTTTTCCGCGATCTCGTTGTACAGGATATTTAAGCTCTGCTGCATCGTCAGAGCGCAATGGACCTTGTTGATGTCTCGGGCCTTGCCGATTGTCGTTTTGATAATGTCACCGTAGTCGTTGTAGAACTTTACGTGATGCTTGAATATCTCAGCAGCGGCCTTGGTCGGGACAATGTTGTAGACGATGAGCTTGCAGAAGGCGGCAAGGAAATTACGCTTCTTGTGCAGTTCTTCGATCTTCGAGTGCTCGTCGTGCTCGTCGTCCTCGCCCTCGAAGAACACGTGCTGCTGCACGAACCCGTTCAGCATGTCGACCATGCTTTGATCGGGATCGTAAATCAGCTGGTGAAGCAGGATGTTCTTGTGAGAGGTCAGCTGACCGCAGAAGATGACCAGCAAGTCGGCAATGGTATTGTAAGCCTCTTCCTTCAGTAGCGTCGAGTCCGTCGGACTATCTTTCTCCGAGTTGCTGATGAACCAGCTCATACAGTCGATGAACTCGTACAACCTCGCGCGCAGCTTTCGCGACTCCTCGCCGGCTCTTGTGTCGGTATCAACGTTTTCAATGAGGTTGTGCTGCGACCATAGGATTGAAAAGAAACAAGCGCTTATGCAGTACTTCACTGCCTCGTCGGGTAGTCGGTAGCGCGATGACGTTGGATTAGAATCGGCATCATCGGGTTTGGCAAATGTCGTTACATCCTTGATATCGTTAAACAGGGTCTCGTAAATGTCGCAATTGTTCATGTCGTGACAGCTGTAGAAAATCGCTACTTTTTTCAACGATTCAACGACACTGAATACCTCATCTTCGTTCGGCTGCTCGCCACCATCGACTAAGTATTTGAACGAATCCCTGGCTTCTTTGTATTTGATAACAATCGAGTCAATAAGCGTTAATCTTGCCACGTCGCATCTTCGGAAAATTGCCGATCCAGGAACGCACATGTTTTCGAGAGTTTTTGCAGCGATATCCAGAACCTCGCTGTTGTGCGATCTATTTACAATGTCGTGTATTTTGCCTAACAAATTATCCAAATTTTGCTCTTGCCTCGATTTTGTGTAGATGTCCAGTTCAAAATACTGTGGTATCGATAATAAATTTGCCAGTTTTTCGGGATCAGCGCGATACTTGTCCAACAAAAGAGGCAACACTTGTATAAAGTGCTCTGTCAGTTTTTGTTTATCTTCCTGCACCTGCTTTAATTCTTTTGCAGATAATATTTTTCTAGTTGGACCTCTTCCAACTGGAGCCTCACCTGTAGCTGATTGTTTAATGCAACAAACCATTATTTCTATTAGAGAAGTCTCCTGCTGATTATCTAAAGGTTCTTCACTTGGTCCTGGTTCCTCAAGCAGTAAATCAGTCATGCATTCCCAATCTTTCATCATTGAATTTGTCTCTATCAGGGAGTCTACCAAGTATGCACCATGTTCATGTAATTCTGATTCAATAAAGAACAATACCAAATCTCTGATAAAAGGTGTATTTGGCAAACGCTTTTTGCCTCTTTTTGTTTTGACATCAACTTCTTCATTAGATGTGAAAAATCTTTCATTAACAAATTCACCAGCTGCTTGTGCCACAGCTCTGTGAGAAGAATAAACTAACTCATAAACATGTTCACAGTCCTTGTCTGTTAGAATTTCACGATGATGTTTGTATATTGAAATAACTAATTTTACTGCTTGTACTGCTACATCATATTCTTTATCCAAAGTCATTGCAACTATTCGATCTTTAAATTTACTTGTAAAAAGTTCTAGCTTTGTTTTAAGTTCTTCTGAAGCATACAAAGGTTGCAATGCTTGTAAGCATTTTAATCTAACTTCTCCAACTTTATCATGAAGAGTCCATCCAATATATTTTAAATAAGAATCATCAAGGAAATTTTGATGGAATTTTTTCATCCAAACTCCAATTTCTGCCATGCAAATAGCACGTATTTCAGGCAATGTATCTCTGTATCTGTGAACGAAAACTGATTTAAACATGTAGGTAAGCATGTTCTTAATTTCATCCATATTTTCTTCCAATTCCTTCCTCTTATCCATCAAAGTCTCCAATCTGTCAGCAGCTCTCTTTTCTCTAGCCTTTTGTCGTTCTGCTTCATATTGCCTCTGAGTATTATCTAAATTAATTGATACAGTAAGAGCCACATCAACCAAGGCAGTCATCAGTTTCATAGCTGCCAAAGTAGCTGTATGTCTGAAAGCTCTAACTTGCGAGTCAGACAAACCAGTGAGTAAAGAAATAATATTATCCATTAAAAATTGATCATAAATAATAGAATATTGACACTGACGCACTAAGATCTGCACAAATTCACAGAAATTTGCACGAAACTTTTTGTACTGCTGTCCAGCCATTATAAGCGGATACTCTCCACTTTCCTCATCAAATTCCTCTGTCATCTTACGAATAATATGTACATGCTCCTGGCTCTGCATCTCAGGAGTGATAGTACCTTTACAGCCACTGGCACTAATAAAAAACTGCATCAGCATAAGAAGGGCACCCTCGCGATTGACCTTATACTTCTCAATCCATTCGTCAACAATGCCAGTGAGGGAGGAGCGATTGTTGCGCACCGCAAAGTAGAGACTAGCCTCATCCTCGAGATGATGGGAAGTTTGATGCTGAGCCTTAGCCCGGCCCTTAGCCCGGGTAGTGCCTGCAGTTCTGGCCTTGCTGCTGCTGGCGCTCGGCACCGAGGGTATGTAATCCTCGTCGATCTCCTTGTACTTGGGCTGTTGTATCGGGCCGCCGCGTAGGCGAGCGCGGGTGTTGCGCGTTATGCGCATGTTGCTCAAGGTGGGCAGCATCTCGACCGTCTGGTCCTGGAAGTCGTGCGAGGAAGCCTGCGAGCCGTAGGACGTGTCCGCGCCATCGTTCTCGTTCGTCGTTATCGCGGTCTCGTATTCCGGCGGCACCGGGTCGTCCATCCGGATCCGCTTGCCCCCGCTACGCCGATGCATCATTTTGCTGGTTTTATCTCTCTCTCTCTCGTTGGAATCTAATGCTTGGGAGAGACGAATGATTAAATGAAAAGACGATGCGCAGGATTTGTGGTATTTTTAAACGAGATTTAATTGAACTTACCATTCGATCAACGAACAACGGGAAAAGCGAACATTGGTTTCGTCGCCATTGCTTGGATGCAACTGACGTTTTTTTGTTAGGCTAGGTTGGCAATTTGGCGCCAAATGCAAGGAAGTCTTACCAATTGAACGACTTGTTGGCGCTTTCTTTGAAAATGGGGGAGGGGTAGGCACAGGTTACGACCTGCTAGGTTTAATGTTTTGTTGAGAGATTTTTTTATTTATAACAAATAGTTTATTGTTACCGCGTAAAAGGTTAAACGGTAATTCGAAGAAGTGTACTACCAAACATATCTTTGTTGTTAGTTGAGTTTAAGATAATCCAAGATTACGTCCTTGTCGCTGTTTTGTTTGAAGCTCAACAATCGTTCGGTGTGTTTTTGCTACGAACAATTGAGAAAATACTTTATCGATTGGAAAACTGAGTAAGTACCAATGTATTATTAAAATTGTTCACAATTAAAATGTATTAAATGGTAAGAGGTTATACATACTGTTAGATGCAAAATTTCATAATAAAATGTTATATATCTTAAAATTTCATACTATGTTAATAAAATAAAAAGAATAATTATTTAAATAGAGGTAAGTAAGATTTTTACAGTTTTTTGTAAACAAGATTTGTTTTTATTTAATAATAAACTTTATATTTACAAAATGCACAGGACAATGTAGCTAAGTTGAGTATCACAATATGTGACAGGTGAAAAACACTGAATTCAATAAATAATAATTAATAGAAGATTTAAGTCTGAACACAAATTTTCAATCAACATGTTCATGTTGAGCGTTACTTTCTCTCCACGTGTTTTGCACTAGTTCTATAAATTGTCTCCACCATTGGCTCTTTGTTGTAAAATAAAGTAAGCAAGCAACAATAAATAACCATGATAGGACCAAACAGTAGTCTGTTTCATTGGATGGAATACTAGATACTGGACCACTGAAGTCACCTGATGTAACATATAAAGATTCATTTGGTTGTAGATTTGTTAAATGTGATATGAACTTTGAGAAAGTTTCTAGTGTATAAACGGTTTCATTAAACTTTGCTACTGGTTTAGCATTATGAATAAGCATCAGAGTTGGGACTCCAACAATACCATATTGAGTATTGAAACTGTAATTGAAACAAGTGATTTATGAGTGTTAGAAATATCATTATTATAAAATTAGTATATATGTTACAGATAAAGAATTTGCATTGATTTAATGTAATAATATCTTACTTTTGGTATTTCATTGCATCAATAGCAACCACTTTAAGATGAGGGTAGAACCTTGGAATTGCATTGAAATGTGGAGCTGCTTGACTGCTGAACACGCACCACCTTGCATAAAACATTATAAAAATACATACACCCGGTAATGCTTTATCTTCTTTGCTATTTCTAGATCTATTTGATGTCCCAGTTTCTAATATTAACAGCTCCATTAGACGAGTGTAATTAACAATCTGTAGAAAATTAAAATAGTTATCTCTTTAAAATTATTTCTAATATTGGCAAAGCAGTAAAACTTATTTTAGGTAGCAAAGTAATACCTCCACAGGTCCATATGTCTTATCAGTTAGACAATTAACTTTGGTAAAGTTTGTTGTTGCAGTTGTTGGATCTATTATTGTTACATTACTTTTTTCACTTGACAAATTTTCACTGACTGTGACATTTGCTTCACTATCAATGGGTTCAATAAACTCAGAAAATGCTTCAGTATCTGTAGAATTTTCATTTGCCGTATCATTTTTTTCAACAATGTTTTTTTCAACTACATCAACATTATTTTCATTGCCATTGACACTTGCAGCATACAAAACTAAAAAAAAGATTAGTAATGGTAAAAATATTTTTTTAATAATCCAAAATTAATTTAGGTACTGATAATATTCACCTAACGTTGAAAAGAAGAAAAAAATTAGATTTCTTCTACAAAAATTCATTTTCACACATAACCTCTAAGACTGTTGTTTCGAAAGAAATCTTATAACTTCAAAACGGAGAAATTATTTAAACTAACTAAATCTTAAATGAACAAAAATTAAGTTATAGTGAAAGGTCATTAGCTGTAAACTGTACTTAAAGCCTTAGTTTTCCGAAAGAATGTGACTGCTTTTGCTTTATTTACATTTTCCAATGAAGAAGCTTCTGCTACACCTACAACCTACAATCTACAATACCGATCGACCAAAAAAAAGTTTTTAACGCGTTAGCAATTATTTAAAAATTAAAATTTTAATAATTACAAAAATATATTTATTAAACAGTTTTGAAAAATTATACAGTTTTACATATTAGTAAAAACAAAATATTTTATAAATTTTTTTTTTCATTTGGCGTTTAAATTTTAAAATGTGCAGGCATTTTTTCAGGCTGATTCTGAAGAGCAGCCAAAATATTTTGAGCAGTCATCACAGCCATATCTGCACGTGTTTCTACTGTTGCACTTCCTAAATGTGGAATAACAACTAAAAATTGAAAAGAAATTGAAATCAATATTAAATATTTTTAGATTATTGGATTAGAATTTCTTATTTAATTAAAAACTAAATTAACTTACCACAATTAACAAGTTTTAATAATTCATGATCAGCTGGAATAGGTTCTGGAGTCATTACATCCAAACCTGCTGCTGCGATTGTGCCATTTTTTAATGCTTCAATTAAAGCAGGTTGATCAACAACTTCTCCTCTACTAATATTTATAAATACAGCAGTTTTTTTCATTTTTTGAAATGTTTCTTTATTAAACATTTCTCTAGTTTCTGGTACCAGTGATGTTGCAACAATGACAAAATCACTTTCTTTCAATAGCGTATCTAAATCAACTCTTTGGGCTCCAATAGCTGTAGCATTTGATTTGTCAGCGCGACTAGTGTAATAAATTTTAGCAACATCAAAAGCTTTCAAGTATTGTGCTACTCTGAAGCCTATTCTTCCCAAACCAACTATTCCTATATTGGAACCTGCTAGTTTAGGGCCAATCATAAATGATGGTGACCAAGCCTTCCATTCGTTTCTGTCAACAGAATTTGAATAATATTACAATAATCATAGAAGAAGTTAATAATTAATATTTATTGCAAATTTATAAATTTTATTAATACTAACTTGAGAATAGCTTTATTTGCTTCAATTAATCTTCTTGCAGTAGTCAACAACAAGGCCATTGTTAATTCAGCAGTGGCATCAGTTAAAACTCCAGGAGTGTAACCTACTGAAATATTTCGAGCTTTTATTGCTTTCAAGTCTAAATGATCAAGACCAACTGACATTGTTGCAATAACTTTTAACTTGCTTCCAGCGGCATTTAAAACCTCCTCATCAATTTTGTCCGTCAACAGACAAAATAATGCATCAACATCTTTTATTCTCAATAGTAATTCATTTTTTGGAATGGGTTCTTTTGTCTCCCACACATCAACAGTGCAACTGTAATACAATTAAAACAAAACAAAAATACACAATTGAATTTTTAAATGAAGTCATCTGTTTAAGACATCTATATTTACGAAAAAAAAGAACGATTATTTACCTTTCTCTCAACAAGTTTAAGCCGGCCTCGGGAACGTCGGCTCGAGTAACAAATACCTTTGGTTTCGACATTTTGGAATTCTGAAGTACTACACTACTTGAAAAAAACGATTTGGAAAAGTGAGTTTTGCAATTTTTTCGTGCAAGATCAAAGCTTTTTTTATAAAAGCCCCAGCGCACGGACTGACCTATAACATTAGCGAGCATTTTTCCGTTATCTCGTCTCGAAACTGTGGCAGAAGATGACGGTTGCGGTCATGACATCGTCATTTATGTTTTTTTTTTTTCATATCAATAATTCTACGTAATAATTTGTGAATTTTCTATGCTATTTTTCGAGGTTTTAAAAATAAAAAAAAAGGTTCGTAATAAATTAAGCATTTGGTAAAAAATTAATTTACTTGCAATTTGAAAAAATATCTGATAATTTTTCAAGATAATTGCTTTAACTCTTAGGTCATTTAAGAGGAAAATCTGGTTAAGAAAGTTAAATAATAATAAATAAATTGAAATTTATGAAATTATTATTTTGTCTTGCTAATAGTACGTTTTTATACATTAAACTTTGTGACTGCACACAAACATTAAGTACAAAATATATATTATATATAAAATTTTACTGTTAGCAGCAAATTGTTTTAAAGTATTTTAATACTTTACAAAATGTTAAATTCATTTCTAAAGATATAAAAACTAATTACATACAATTTGTGTACATATTTACAGTTACATTGTTAATCCTGCTATGACTTTTTATCTTTCCTCATTTTTGCAGCTAAGAGGGTATTCTTCATAAGCATAGCAACAGTCATTGGCCCAACACCTCCAGGAACTGGAGTAATTTGCCCTGCTACTTTTTTAACTTCTTCATAATCAACATCTCCAACTAACTTGGATTTACCATTATCTATTTTTATTCTTGTAATGCCAACATCAATGACGCAAGCTCCTGGCTTGATCATTTCTTTGGTAACAAGTCCAGGGACCCCTGCTGATGCAATAACAACATCTGCAAGTCTTGTGTAATTTTCTAGTTGTGCTCGAGGAGTGTAACGATGGCAAACAGTTGTTGTCATGTCAAGTCCAGATGTTTCACCTTAAAAAAAGACAACTTTTACATTTCATGCCCATAAAATTAAGGTAGTCATTAATATTTCTACAAACCTTTGCCATCAGAGTGCAATAATAAAGCAATAGGAAAACCAACATGTTTTGATCTTCCAATTACAACAGCATTTTTACCAAAAGTTGGTATTTTTGCTCTAAGAATCAATTCTTTTACTCCTAAAGCAGTAGCTGGTATAATTCCTTTGGTATTTAGAGCTAGCTTTCCAATATTATCCAAGTGAAATCCATCAACATCTTTGTCAGGATTTACTGCTTGGCAAACTTCCTTAACACTTATGTGATCAGGAACTGGTAATTGCACTAATAGACCATCAACTAAAGGATCCTCATTCAACTTTTTTATATTATTTAACAGATCAATTTCAGATATGTTACTAGTAAAGTGCAAAGTTTCACTGTCAATTCCAACAGTTTGAGCTGCTTTCATTTTTCTTCCAACATATGCTTTACTGGCAGGATCATCTCCAACCAGTATTGCAACCAATTTAGGCCTTCTTTCACCAGCTTTAATCCACTGGTCAACTTCAACTTTGACCTCTTGCAACACTTGTTCAGCAATACCCTTTCCATCAATGATAGTTGCTTCATGTCTAAAATAAAATTTTTTTATAAATGACTCTACTTATGATAACAGTTGAAATAAATTAAAAACAATTATAAAAATAAAAAAAATTACAGTGCTGTAGATGTGTGCAAGCTCCTGGACCACCATCCAGCAAGTGGTTTCAATACCTTCGAAGCTAACATGACGTACAAAAAGCAACACGTTTTCGTTAAAAAAACTTCAAAATTTTGTCTATTCAACTTTACAATCATAACTTCAACAACGTCATTATAAAAAAGTCACCTACGTTAAATTAATAACTTTTCTATAAATATAGAAAAATAAATAAAAAAACCGGCTCGTTTAACCTCGTCACTTTTTCGTTCGATTTAATTCGGCGTATTTCTTGGCAGTTCAACCGTTCGCGAACGAGACGTGTCTGAAAAATAAGAAAGAGCCAACTGCTTCGCGCGCTTGGCCGAGCATGTCGAAATTACGGCTTTATCGGCGCATGAAAATATGTTGTCATACGATAAGGCGACATTTCTCTGATCGCCCCCCACGTGCGCGGCGACGACGGCGTACCATGTGTGTCAACACACGTATACATATATATATTCTTATTGCAAGCGCACACCGTTTACGTAAAGGTGAGGGCATTTCGTCTCGAACGACAAAGTAAAATATCGAATTAATTGACTTTATTTAATTTTGTTGGGTGCAGTAAACAATTTTAATGATTTTTAGTTTTTTTCAAAATTCATTGTTGACTTTATGAAATGACAGAAACACAGGTTCGTCTAAGAATCTTTATTCGTTTAATAATCATTTTATTTATACTACTATAATACATTGGGCTAAACGTCAAACAGTCAACAGAAAAATATAGATGTAATTTTCCTCTCAACACCGACGAAACAATAAATAATTTGTAACATCTGCAAAATTGATAATGTACACGTAATTACACGCTTCTACATATCGACACTCGTAAACGATGGCTATCTCGTGGCACTCTCGTGGACGCATAAACATTTACAGTTTGGCTCAAGTCAAAAAGCGAAGGAAAAAATGATAGAAAACTCAAACTCGACAACGTTAAATCAAAAATTTCTATTTTATTTCGTTCATCATCCACTCGATATATTTTTAAAAGTAAACGCAAAAAATGCACGAAGAAAAATTCTATTCGAGATATACACACGTACAGCACAATTCTAAAATCGCGAATAATCGTCACCTATAATTTGCGAAAACAACGTTGCTCTTTACACCGCATTTATTTCGCAAACAGGGGGCAAAGTTCGATCGTAATTTTGAAATTCCATTACCGGCAACTTAAAAAGAAAAGCTCGCCATCGAACTTCCGTCTAAATTCGAATAATCCCAGAGTTCGGATCACAGACAAATTTCTCTCCGTATCCCATCGACCCTTTATCACCGTATATACTGCTCTGAAGACACATATACGCACGTCGCAAGTTCGCATGAAGCACGCTATACAGGGTTTAGCGCGTGAGGTCCCAAGGTCACGCGGCGCGCGACGAAAGGTCGAGCTTCGTGCGCTTGGAGCTGATCGCCGAGGGCTTTTGCGTGAGCGACGGCAGACTGAAGTTTTTCGACTTGATCGGCTCGACGCAGGACTGGCCCGGCGGCTGGGCTTTTTGCTCGAGCCGGCGTATGTACGACGAGTTGGCCGTGATCGACGATTGCCCGATCAGGCAGATATCCCGTGGACGTTGCAACGTCCGCTGTTGCTGTGACTGCTGTTGCTGCTGTTGGGACTGGTGATGATGCTGCCGGGAGGAAATTGGTTGGAGCCGGTTCTGCGACTCGGCTGGGGGCAGGCTGCTCTCGGTCGTCTCGAACTGCCTGTCCAGGTTGACGCAGGGCTCCCTCATGAGTTTCATGTGCCACCTGGGACAGAAAGCCAGAGCCGACGTTAGCCGCATCGACCGCGAGAGCCTGTTTCTCCGTAGACACCTACCTCGCAGGGCCACTGCATATCCTGGCGGACTCGTCGAGCGAGAGAAAGCTGAACCTCCGCTCGTCGGAGCGCCCGGTCGAGCCGAGCCGTCCCTGCAGCAGCGGATTCTCCTCGGCCTCGCGGGCTATGTGCTCCCTGAGTTCGGCGGTGAACTTGTCGGCGAAGCCGTCCTGCATGAACAGCGGATGCTGAAGCAGCTGGCCGCAGCTCGGCCGGGCGTCCGGGTCCATGCGCAGGCACTGCGAGATGAACTCGAGGCTGGTCGAGGTGCAGCTCGGCAGGACGGTGCGGAGGGCCCGGAGGCCGGCGCCGCTCGAGGTCAAGCAGCGGGGACCACCGTCGACGCTCGCCCTGCGCAGCTGACGGGCCTCGCCGTTGCGGTTCATCAGACCCTGGTGACGACCGCACAGTCCACCTAAACGAAAGCTCAGGTTTACATAGAGCCGAGGCTTGTTAAGATGAGGGGCAGACTCACCCAGCAAGCGAGTTATGCGAAACAACTGGTCGAGGTCGCTGTCCCCGGGGAAGAGAGGCTCGCCGGTGAGCATCTCGGCGTAGAGGCAGCCCGAGGCCCAGGTGTCGACCGAGCGCCCGTAGCGCGTCTCGCCGACGAGGAGCTCCGGGGCCCGGTACCAGCGCGTCGCCACGTAGTCCGTGCAGGACTCCTGGGGGCCCCCGACGATCCGCGCGAACCCGAAGTCGCACAGCTTTATCACACCACGGCTCGACACGAGCACGTTCTCCGGCTTTACGTCCCTGTGCATCACCTGTTTTGTTCGCCAAATATAGATGTGGATTTGATGAAGTATAGTTTTTTTTTAATTTTTTTGTGACGTGAATTCTTGTTTGGAATTGGGCTTGGTGAGTGAATATTTATTAATCGTTCGACTTAGGCGACCCGATATGCCTGCGCGATACAACGATGTCATTGTCTAGCCGACAGCTGGCTGAATACACACGTGTCAGTGTATGCTTATAGAAATTTTTGTTTGATTATAAGACGAGACCGTGTAAAGACACGTCGTAGGCTGGTACAGTTCTTAGACCCGCTCTCATTTGAAATTTACGTTTCCAAGAATTTATATGACGTCTGATGAAATTGAGGGTAAGAAAAATTCAACGATTTACTCACTTGATTGTGATGACAGAAATTCAATCCTCGTAACACTTGAAAAATGTATCGGCGCGAAAGCTCGGGTCCGAGGCCGTTCTCAACTTCCTCGAGCTCGTCGAGAATGGTATGATCCAAATACTCGAACACGAGATAAAAGCGCTTTTTCCGCCTGAAGACTTCGATCAAACTTACCAGATTCTCATGCCTCAGTCTCTAAAAAAATATGTTACTCCTTTATTTCCTTATACTACCCATATAATTTTACTATTGTCTATAAAGTTACGCGAATAAATAAAAAAAACAACTTTTTAAAAATTTACAAAAACTGTTGAATACAAATAAAAATCCTTTAGAAAAAAGAGAAAAAAAAGGAAAAAATCAATTAGTCGACTGATAATCAGCTGATACCTTGAGCATGCGAATCTCGCGGAAAGCGAGCTTGCGCACGTGCACGTTCTCGACGGACTCGAGGAACTTTTTTATAGCGACGAATTGGCCGGTCTCCTTGTGCCTGCACTTCATGACGATGCCGTAGCTACCCTCGCCGACAACCTCGATATTCTCGTACTTGTCCATAGCTCGCCGACGGGCCGCTCGCACGCTTCACCTGGCTATCTGTCTTTCTCTCTTTCGCTCGTGGACAATCAGCGCTCGCTATTGCTGCAAGGGACGATCGGAGAAAAGAGACGTTGCAAAGTGAGTTTCATATTTCTAGATTGCGTCCGGATATGAGCTTTTTATATGTACCGCGGGTATTGTGCTGGCTTTATGGGCAGGCCGAAATCGCGAGCGAACGGTATTGATAAATGCTCCATGGTGCTGTTTTTTTTTTTTTAATTTTTCGCTTTTGGATTATTTGTTGTACATCTACTGATTTGAGAAGTCGAAAATTAATGGTTCAAACGCGTCGGTAGGGAATTTTTGAGGGTAATAAAAAATTTAACGGAACGAGGTTAAGATTTTTTTTTTATCTTTTGACAGCTTGTCAATATTGTTATTTACGCGATGGGCTGTTTTGAAAAATTCAATTAGGAGGAAAAAATTTAACGATAAGGTTGAATGTAAATGTTGGCAGAGTATTAAAATTGTGATGTTAAAAGTTTTCACTTTATTATTTATCGAAATTTATGGGCACGAATAATGTTTGTTTCCTTAAAAATAAGATTCACGTTATCCTTTATTCTTGTTTTTTAAAAATGTTCAAATCTATCTACTTGCAAACTTAAAAAAAAACATGATACGTAAGATGCGTAGCGCATAAGTGAAAAAAGACGGGTTATAATACGAACCTATATTTTTCTCTCAAGTTGTCACGCAACGGTAGTTCATTGAAAATGCCCGTAATCCGTGCAATTCTCGATAACATCCTTTTAACAAGTCACTTTCTTCTTCCTTCTCTCCTCTGTCTTTCTGCCAACAAAAAAAAATAACGTTTACATTAGCAAACTTGTCACGCCAAAACTTAACAACTACTTAAAAATACCAAATTTTGAAGTTAAAAAAAATTATTCAAACAATCCAACTAATTAACAACTGGTAAACAAAATCCATCGACAACTCCGCAAAACTAATTCCAATTTAAAAAAAATATTACCGCATCGTCACCACATATAACAAACTACACGCAAAGGCCGAACAAAAATCAATACCATCAATAATCGTCACTTTGTCACATCCACTATACATAAAAAAAAAAAGTTGCCAAGAGCCGCTCGTCGATCGCGTATAGTTCCGCGCGAGTTCCGCGACGAGACTACAGGTATCGCGGGTAGGAGAGCAAAAAAAGAAAGAAAGAAAGAAAATTAAAGTAAAGAGTGGGGAAGGGAAAAATCGACAAGGAGCCGATGGCGCGCGCGCGAAAGAGAGGGAGTACATACAACAAAACGACGAGCGTCGTCGGGCCGCCGGTGTAGCGCGCCCGCCCCCGCCTACAACATCCTCCTCTCCCCCCCCTTGCGCGCCAGGAAGACGTATACCATAAGCGACAATCGATTACAGTTCCCCCCTCACCCCCGCCGGCTGGCCTTAGAAATCGCGGCTGTCTTTTTACGCGCGCTATAGCACTTTGTGTGCCGATGTTGCCCGGGAACCGTGTATATACGGGGGAAGTACTCCCTTTACGTCTAGTCTTAGACTCCGTTACACAGCTTACACGACGCGTGCAGCTTTTTTTTTTTTTGTTTCACGGGGGGTTATAATTATTTTTTAAGACCTGGCGTCTCTCTGTAAACGCCGATTTCCTTCGTATTCGGGAATCGTTATCGAGCCGGAAATATCCTCGTCGCTTGTACACACATACGCGGCGTTCCAGAACTGTTTCTCTGAAACACTTGTTTACCAGCGTCGAGCACCAGCCTTTGCGTGCGCAACGCGTCTCCGTAGATGTGTATGAGGGGAGGCTCGTTTAAGGGTTTCATTTTTAGATCGACCGAGCAATATATGAACGAGCAGCCTTAAATATCTCAAGCCCCTTTGGGTAAATCCGGTGTGTACGGGAGTACAGCTTAAAGTTTTAACGATCGAATGATCGAGCCAGTTTTACGGGGGTTTATCGTCAGTTATTTATCCGGAATGTATATCTACGTCCCAGCTAATAGGCGAGTATATAGACAGCGAGAAATAGCCGCGTACATTGTTTGTGCCTACTCTGTAGAGGGAGAGAGGGATACAACGCGACGGACTGGGCCGTTGAATTAGTGATGGAGAGTCTTTAGAGCCGCAGCCTAGCCCTATAGCGAGTTATTAATTTTGTCGCGAGCCGATAGCTGTACTTATGCTCTGTAAGTGTATACGATGAGTTTGTGATTCTCTCCCCCCCCCCTTTTTTTTCTTTCCAACTTCTCGGCTGCCTCGGGATTTTCCAGTGTAACGGGAGGTCCTGTCATCGATTGGTACAAACCAGGGTAATTATAGACGTAACTTTCGTCAAAGCTTGCGGGGCAAAGGAAACTGGCTTGGAAAGCTTCTCGTGTGCGAGGCATAAGTCCGGAGAGCTTGAAAACGGGTCCGTCAAATTTAGCGCAGATTATTGAAATTTGCCCTTGCATTTTATGAGCTGCTAAAGATGGATCGTGTGCAGGGGAGCCTGTAAATGTCGCGAGAAATGGATGGATACTGGAATTCGGAGATTAATATTGTGGACGCTTGGCTCGAATTTCGTTTCGGGTTGGCTTGATTGATTTATGTTGATGTGTATATGTGTAGAGGGACGTTTGTTTGGACTTGACAGTTTGTTCGAGGGTCGTTAGTGATTGGTTGTAGATTAAGAGAAAATTTCACGAAGTTGATGAGGCTCAATGTAAAGGTCGGGCTTAAACACGTACAGGGAGAACTTGCGCTCGAAAGCTAATTTCCATGCTCTCAATGTGTCGAAACTTTCTTTTGAAATCGGAGCGTCGAAAATTTTAATTTGCACTCATTAAAGAGAAATTTATCAAAAGCCTGAATTTTAATAATTTTACCTACAAAATTTAATTTTTTTTTTAATATCAAAAATTATTCAAACAACATTCCAATGCGACAAAGTTAATTCATCTCCCTTTTTCTCTTGTAAATTCCCTGCTCGTGCGATCTATTTTTAAACGGGGCATGTGTACACGGGGCAGCGAAGAAGAAAAACTCGAGGCTTTTCTCAAACACAGACACACAGCCATGCATTAACGATGCAAGCGCATCTATTTCGATTACCGATGACACTTAGCACGCACGTTGACACACAGCTAAACCAAAATCACCCAACGATCCGTGTAATCTCGAACTCACGTCGACGCACGAAGGCCTTTTCCGCGTCTCGCTAGATCGGCAGACGAGCAATTTCTCCCAAGAGCGTCATTCTCATAAAGCCAAAGCAACTAGCCGCAAGCTCTCGTCGTTACACACACGCGAGAGAGAGAGAGAGGGAGAGTGATCGCACGCAATGCAAGCCCGCGTGTTTAATCGATTCGGATTAACTTCGCGGGAGGGGGAGAAAGACTATACGCCGAGTCAGTTTACCAACACAAAGGCCGAATGACGGGCGCAAGGGCTCGCAAGGTCCGAAGGTCAGAGGCGCTTTGAGCTTTATACGATTGCTCGCGGCCTATTTTTGGCAAAGCCGCGCGCCTGTGCGTCCGACCGCGTGACGATGGAAAAAGTAGTCTTTGTCGCGCTATATGCCGATCTCGTTTGATAAAGCAAGTCACGGCACGGAGAGTTTGCCGGCTAATAGAATAACTTTCGTCAGGCCGCGCTCTCGAGCTTTTTGCCGAGGAGAAAGTTTTTAATAACACTTGCCGCGATGACGACGACGACCCTTTTTTCTCCACTTCCGCGTACAAACACACTGCTGTCGGTTAAGCTGCGTGTATACTTACGTGACTTCCACGCTTGCAGATCTATTTTGGTGTATGTGTGTGTGTTGCGTACGGCGAGTTACAACTAACCGAAAGTTCGATATCTTTAAAGGGCCGAGCTTGCGCCCTCAGGCTCTTACGGAGAGCTACTTGATTTTCGCTTGGATTTCATTGCTGGCTGTCAGCGTCGAGAAGCGCCGACTACGGACTGACTACCCTCGTTTCTCGAGCTAATCAAACGCTCCTCTCGAAAGCCCCGCCAACGTGGGAGTGCACATAACAGACAGTGAAAATCGCGAGAGAGCCTCGTTCGCGGATTAGTGCGCCCCCGGTAGACTTTGCGTGCTCATCCTTGACTCGCTCTATCTAGACGCTTCATCGCTGAAGTTCAAAGGTTAAAAGTCGCCGGTTGACTGTTATTGTTGTTGTTGCTCAAGTGCGAGCTTTTCCAGAAGCTTTCTTTTTTACGAGCGCGAAACTTTTTAATTTTTATAGAAGCGCCGAGCGTTCAAACTGAAATTGCAAACATTTTTCCGAACTGCAAATTGCTTTAGCGTTCTATATACGACAGAGCAATTAGCCTTTCGCGTGACGTATATTTTTATACGTTTCAGGTATATACGTGTAAATAGCAATCTACGCGCGCTTTTTGGCGTAAGTCATGCCCTATTGATCTAATAAGCCCCAGCGTACAAGTCCTAAATATAAAATATAAGTGCAGCCCCATTATGGGCCGCAACGTTTATTCTTAACAATCAAAATTAAAAGTTTGACGCGCAACTAAAATTACACGCGAATTGCTTTTATTTTTCAACGTCATCTCTCGATTCTAAAAAAAAAAAATCAGTCGCGACAATTAAACGATCTGTACGTAAATGGATACGGCAATAGAGACAGAGTCGAGTGTTCGTGTGCATTGGCCATTTATATATATGTACACGTACGGATGACGAAGTTAAAATTGCGCGCCAGGCTATCCCAGGAGAGTTTAACGAACCGAATGACTTTGAGGAAGTTATTGTTTAATCGATACAATAATACACATATTCCCTCAATCTCTTTCTCTACGTATACATTAAATCGAGATATTTTCCGGTTTCGAACATGAATACCCGGGGTAATTTCCCATCCAATTGCTCGACTATCACAATTATACAGAAATATTCACGTCTTCGCAACATTCAAATTACCATTCAAATTTCCTGGGCATCTCAATCAGTTGCACGTGGCAATTTTTGTATAACCAAGTATATACACGTCCGAGTCTTATCGAATCTCATTCCGCAGAATCGGAGCTTGGGTCTTTTCTGCGCGCTTAGTCCGAGATCCTGTTCCACGAAGCGAACCCGAGAGGAGCGCGTGCGTTATCAAGCAGACTAAATTCTCTCTTTCTCTCGTGCGGTTATCGGTCGGATTAACTTTAGCCCTTTGTGCGCCTGCTTTTTCACGGCTAATCTCGGCTTGTGTATATCCCGATAACTGACGCTCATAAAATAGCCCGTCGCGGCTGATTTTTGTAATTCAATCTTTGACTTATTGAAAATCAGGGGGTAATTATTATAGAGCATACCAACGGATTAGTCTAAGCATGATAACCGGAATAAAACAATGCGAAATTAAAACGATAAATTCAAAGGTAAGAGAGAACGAGGCTGGCGTTATTTTAAAAACGACTAAAAGAAAAAGGGCGCCAGAGAGATGATGAAAAAAAGAGAGAAAAAAATTGAAGGTCCACATATGCGCGCGTGATTCACGGCTCGTAAATGCGTTTACGCGCGCCGCTAGTGTGCGCCTTTTTACGCTTACCTCTATACACGCATACGCGTATTCGTGTACGCGCGTATTTTCGTTCCAATGGGATGTCAATGGGGCCGAGAGCGAGTCGCGAGTGTAAACGCCGGCGTATAGTCCAACCAAGGTGCAACAGATTTTTGTGTGGGTGTTACGGTGATAAAGGAGGAGTTTCATACACGGAAGAAAAGACGGAAAGGTTATTCAGATCGAGTCTAATGTGACGGCCGACGATAATCGATTGGTTGAGAAGAGAAAGAAAGAGCGGAGAATACACTGTTTGCCGGTAGGTTTTATATAAAGTTACGTTTTTGTTGACAATTGACAGTTTTTTTTATGCATCTGTTATATCATTGTGAGCGATACGTTGATCAACCCGTCAAACTGATGTGTAGAGTTCAGATTGGTTTTGTCGTACGCGAACGATCTGTAAAAATAATTGGAAATATTCATCAATAGGTTATGACGATTGACTTTTTCTAACCACCGCAGAGATTTACTTTTATCATTTATAAGCTTGAATATTTGTGTATCCATATTAATTAGTTTAAAAACAAACATCTATTTATGGAGAGTTCATCAACTGTCAATTTCGATTGCACATTACAGTATAAAGCTGCGAAAATAAATAATTTTCATAGGGCATATCTGTAAATGCGTCGGTTGCACGGGGCGAATACAAAATGACAGGCGAAAACAGTTGCGGTCATTTTTTGAAAGTCGCCAATGTAAACAATATTTTCCGAATGATTTTGGATGCGCTTTAATATTTGCTTCTTTAAAGTCGTTTAAATATTGCAAGCTCAAGATCCCAAGAGCTTGCAATATGAAAGCTCGAGCCACTCCAGAGGCGCAAGGTACAAATCTTCATAGCGATAAGAGCGGATATTAGAAGCCGTGCGTTTAAATGCACATGGCACAAAGAGAAACGCTCTCACAGAAAGAGAGAAAGGAAAAAAACGAAACAAGAGGCGAAGGAGGAGCCGAAAAAGCCAGAGACGCGCACGCACATACACATACGTATAAATATGTGTATAGACAAGCAGCAGGAGGGAATACGGTTGAGTCGCGAGAGAGAGAGAGAGAGAGAGAGAGAGAGAGAGAGAGAGAGAGAGAGAGAGAGAGAGAGAGAGAGAGGAAGGGGGGCGGAGGAAAAAGAGGGGGGGGGGCGAGGACACACAGGGAGAGCGAGAGAGAGAGAGAGAGGGAAGGGAGCTTGGTGGATATACTGCGGGGGTGCGGGAGGCAAGGGAGGCATCTCACGCGGTTGCCGAGCGCTCGGTCGCGCGTATACGCTGCAGACGCGTGCTCTCGGCCGGCGCGCGAGCACGAACGAACGCACGAACTTTATTATAGACGCGAGAGAGAGAGAGAGAGAGAGAGCAGAGTGTTTAAGTTCTGGCTCGTAATCGCGATTATATATACGACTACGAGGGGGCAAGCCCGGGCTGTATGGCTTTAGAGGCTGGACCGATGCTACTGGCGCAGCGAGAGATGTGAGAGGACACGCACGAGCCGAGGCCCGAGGTCTTGGCGAACTCGCGGCGGTGTACGCTGCTGAATCTGCTGCTATACGACGACGAGGAGGAGCTGACCAGGCGAGAGGAAAATAAACGTACGCACGTTGTGGTAAAAGCCATACGCAGTGGGAGCTTTTGTTGGAAAGTGCGACGAAAGTCGGGGTGTTTAACGTGCGTGTTCGTCTGCGCGGGTGGATCGTGCGAGCGCGTATGTGTACGCTCAAAGTACACACAACGATAGAGGAGAGCTTTCGGGAATGTAAAAATAACCCCGGATAATTACTCGGAATCGCGTATATGAGCGTTATTGGCTCGTGTGAGTTTTTTTTTCTTATTCGAGTGTCCTTCGAGGTTTTTTTCTTTTTTTTTTCTTTTCGAGCGATATTTTGATGTGTGTGTGTGTGTGTGTGTGTGTGTGTGTAGGTGAAGTTTTGATTTTTAATAAGGCGCGCTTATTTTCTGCGCGCGTTCGGCCTGACAAATGGAGTGTATAAAGTTAAGTAAGATCGTTTGGGACGCTCACGAAAATAGCTCGGGCTTGTTAAAATGTGCCGGGGTTTTGGTTTAACTTATTTTTTTCTTTTTTTAGCAAATTTTCACAATTGCCATTTTAGTTTAACTTTTATTCGATAGCCGTATGTACGAGCGCGTTTGTTGTTTATTACACACGTCGAGGAGAAATAAGAGGGTGAGAAAATTCGAGGGAAAATTCGACTAAACGTCTTGAAGCTATTTTTAAATATACAAACAGACTGTGAACAAGTGCAAGCGCCGAGTTCCTCTGTTTAACGTATGACGTATGAATACAAGCAGCCTCTCTCTCTCTCATTGCCAAGCGAAATTCAGCCGAGCGTATTGTGCTTTAAAAGTAACATTTTTATTTTCCCTTTCAAGAGCATTTGTTGAGGAGTTCGTTGGAAAAGCTTTTAAATTATTCCGATCGAGCTTTCAATTCTATCCGCATCAACAATCTAATAAAACATCATCAAACTTCCTAACTAACATCCAAATAACTCGAACAAAAAATAATACGTCCACTTAATACTCGTTCTTCGTAAGCCTCGAATTACATAATCTCTAAAAAAATTCATACACCCGGTGAAAAAATGACGTAACGCACGAGAAATAAAAAAGAATCGCAAAAATCTTCGCGTTACTCTCTAAAATGAATCGAGTGAAAACAGAGCCACTCAAAGACGTTTGAGTGAAATTTTCACTCGAAAAGAGTGAAGTTCACTCAAAATTCAGTAAAAGCCGCATAGCTCCGTGAAAAATTGCTCGTGTGACCCCATGACGAAATACGATCATCGCCGTCGTTAATCCAGCTCGCGCTGGAGCAAAGCAAGCCAGAAGAGAACAAGAGAGATCTAATCCCGCGATTCTTCGAATTCGCTCTGTATCAAAACGGCGCTTGACATCCGGCGACGGCGCAGCAGTGTCCCTTCATCGCCGGCGTTTGATAAAGCTTCGCGCTAAGATTTCTCCTCGCAGTTTAGTCTCTCGGCCACCTCTGCTTGGCTTTATTATAACAGACTCGAGAAAAAGCCTTCCTGGAAGGTTACTTGATATGTACGCGAGTAAGAAAGAAAGAGAGAGTGTTAATGAGAAAGGAGATGCCGAGAGATTGACGCGTACTCTCTTTATCGGAGGCGCAGCAGCTTGCTTGCCGAGCTTGCAATTACTTTGATAAATACAAGCGGCTTGCTGATCGATCGAGGTGTCCAGTTATGCGTTGGCTTAAGTTATTCAATCGAAGCCCCTCTCTCTCTCTCTCGGTGCGACTATTAAATTTTCGTTATCGTGTATATAATATGACGTGTTAAAGGACGGACGAGAAAAAGACACTATAATACGAGAATGAGAAAATAAGGCGATCGGCAATGAGAATGAGCAGAAGGAATTTCATCAATCGTCGAGTCGTTAAGGGCATGCCTTAGATCGGTGTAGATCCCTACACCGTATTTTACATTATTCATCGTGAATTTAAGTATTTGTTACAACATCTTAGCTTTCCCGCACTTGAAGAATGCGGGAAAGCTGAGAAAATTTGACAAATATGTGAATTCATGTCGAATACTGTAAAATACGATTATGTCGGTAACTACGGTTTTAGGATAGGACTAAGGCATGCCCTTAATGCCGGAGACCGAGCCGACGAGAGCTGCAAGCGCATACAAGCGCTCTCCTCGGCTCGCCTCGAATTCCCGAGCGGACACTTGACTCTTTTGTCTACCCTATTACAAATGCTGCTTTTTTTTCTCATTTCGCTCGAGCGTGCAGTCGTTCTAAAACCAACAGCAGCAGCATAATAACAACAATAATAATTTAAATTAATAAAGCAACAGTCCCATATAGCTAACTGCATAAATATATATACCGTTGACAATCAACAGGCGCGAAAGCGATCCCCCGTCAATAGGCGAATCTCACCTATGCGTCAGTCCGGCACGTGAGCGAGCTCATACCAGAGGCAGACCCGCGCAGCAGACACACCTATGACGATGGCGACCTGTCGGCAGGCCCGGGCTGGGCCACACCACCAGCTCGTGCAGCCGCAGCAGCCAACGACGACGACGACGTCAACGACGGCCTACCGACAGCCGAGTTACCGAGCCGACACGAGTAGTAGCGGCCTGTCGAGCCAGCCGAACCTCCAGTACCCCCAGGGCATCCTCAACTGGGTCTACCTGGCGATCGAGGATCAGAATCAGGTGGCCGAGCAGGTGCGCCGGCCCACGCGAGTGATGATGCTCGCCGAGCCGAACGAGTGTGGCCTTCAGAGCAAGCTCCTGCCCGGCTTGTGGAGCAACTATCCCCAGCAGACGTATGGCATACCCCAGAGCGCCATCAGTCCGCCGGCTGGGGGGCAGTTCGGCAAGGGATACGCCGAGAGCGTTGGCGACCTTACCGAGCACTTCAACGATCTTGGATTGATCGATAAGAAGCCGATGAAGAGGCCGCCGGCTAATTACATGTGCCACTTGTGCTGGGGCAAGGGACACTACATTAGGGACTGTCCGCAGGTGAGTTTTTGCACGCGTTTCTCATTTGTTGACGTATGCTTTGGGCTTCTTATTTTTTGGGTTGCGTTAGGAAGATTTAGGTTTGATGGGGTTTGTTAGGCGCGAAAAAGTTGTTGTGCGCTATAGCTTTGCAGCCGCAGTCTCGAGACGCGAAATTCTTTAAACTTAGAATAATCCATTGATCGGCACGATTTTTCCCGCTGTTATATTTCAACACTGGCCCGCTTCTGAACCCTAATTAAAGCAGATGTGGAAGAAGAGGGCGAAAAATGTATAGAAATTAAAAAAAATCTGTTTCACATACCGAAGAATGTGCTTTACAAAAAAAAATACAAGGAAACACCTATATACAAAAAAAAGAATCATTGGCCAGTCGTAACCGCGAGAAGAAAAAAAAAATTGATAAACACGCTGGTTTGGCCAATACAAAACTTTGGCCGTGTGCCATTCGGAACTTACCGCACGAATAAACAGAGACGCGAGCGCACTCCTTAATCCGTCCTCGCGGCATTTAAATTAATCGTCGTTTAATCGAACGGTGTATCGGTAGATCGAATTTCTTACAAAATAGACATACATACATATACTCGTTATTAACATGGCATTATGACAGATGCGTAAAAGCGAGAAGAAAAGCATCATCCGAGTATTGTGTCGTTCGATAGGACAAATAAGAACGGCTCGCGGCTAAAAAGACGAGAGGCGCGCACGGTCAATCGAAAGGTGTCCCACATACGCGCGACGCCGCTCGATCATAGTTGCGTGAGAAAGAGAGAGAGAGCTTACGTCGCCGGCGTATGTGCTCCAATTGAGCGCTAATTGAGCCGGCAAACATCATTTGCCTCCTCGCTCTCGCGAGAGAGAGAGAGCGCGTGATGCCACACGCACGCCCGCCTGGATAAGCTTCGTTCTGCGTGTAAGCTTTTAACACTGACCCTAAAAAGAGGATTTCGATGAATAAACGCGTCCTTGATTCTAAGCAAGGGGTTTTTCTTGCTTTTTTTGTTTGTTTTTAATTTTGTTTGCTAATAAGACGAGCACCGCGTTTTATCGGTTCCCTGGCAAAGAGCAATTTGCGTTGGATTTCCTTTCGTTTTTTTTTCCTTTCTTCTTTTTTGTCAACTCGGTAGAGCAGCTGCGACGAAATTGCTCCGGTGCGACGGATTACTTTGAGCCTGATAAAAAAAGGCGATCGAGCCGAGGAAGACTGTATAGAGTTACCGTGTGATTTAATGAAAGTTGAACGAACCTTGTCACCAACAACACTCGTTTGGTTCGTACCGAAAATGATATCTCTCTCTCTCTCTCTCTCTCTTTTTTTTTTCTTCTCCGAATGAATCTATTTAACGTCAAAGGCGTTTTAATTACCAGCTTAGAATAAACACGATGTCGGCTATTACAACACAAGCGAGGCATATAGATTATTATTTATCCGTCTCTCGGAAAGGAGAGCGATCTCGTTTAATCACGAAAGAAGAAATTGTTGCAGGCCCGGCCGAAAGGCGAGGGACTGACGCCTTACCAGGGCAAGAGGCGCTGCTTCGGCGAGTACAAATGCACGAAATGCAAGCGCAAGTGGATGTCCGGCAACAGCTGGGCCAACATGGGCCAGGAGTGCATAAAGTGCCGCATCAACGTCTATCCCAACAAGCAGGTGAGCGTTCCCAACGCGCCTTCTTTTTCTCATCTTTTTTTATGTCGATTGAGACTCGAGAGGTTCTCCATTGAATTTTTATATGCCGTGGTATAAGCTTGTTGTTTTACCATCAATAATACGCGGCTACTTACACGCACACTCCACTCGCAGCAAGTCGCCGCGGCGCGCGCTTTGCTAATTTCTATTTCGGACCACCGGATTCTCTGGAGAAAAGTGGCATGCTGGGAGGAGGGAAGGAGAGGGCTAGTTAAGTATACAGCGTCAACAACCTTCTCACGCGTGTGCGCTCGCGAAATTATTTATTTACCTTGAGAAAATTTGGAAGTTGTCTAATTGGAAAAGTCGCGGGTTTTCCGATCCAACCCCCCCTTGGCGCGGCGGAAATAACGCGAGTTGGCTCTTGTTTAGATTAAAAGCCAAGGCTACGCGCCAAACAGCGCGAAAACTGTATAGCAAGTGTGCCGAGTTATCATGAAAAAGTCGGTTTGTTCTAAAACACACTCTCTTTGCTTATTACCTGGCGTGGGATTAACGAAGAAACGACGTTTCGATTAATCATCAAGCTCGGTAACCGCAGTCTGGTTTCACTCTCGCGACGCGCTTAGGGAATTACGTAAGAGAGAGGTGCGCCGGGCTTTTTGGTAAACGCATAAACGCGCGGCCAAGGCTAATTATAGCACTAATTCCGCGCGATCGCCCTCCACCCGAGAGAGACGCAGAGCAGCCTCGCTTTCTCTATATAGGTGAGCTGGTGCGCACACCCTCGTTTTCCGCTCGCGCCGGATGTTTTAGCTTTTCGGCTGTGCCGATTGAACGACGTTGATGGCTCTGTTTCGAGGATTCGGATTCATGCACGATCGTCTAATGTAGCTACGGGGGATACAGAGGGTGACGGCCAGCAAGATTTATGTAATGAGAACGAGAAGACACACTCGTATTGCTTTCGCAGTGTTTCAACCACAAGTTAAGAGTTTTTATTATTGCAAACATATCGTTCGAGGTAATAATAAAAAATAATAAAAAGGAATACTCGAGCATCGGTAAAATAATCGCAATAAACGACGACGCTTGTCTTTGTATACATATAAATCGATCTGTTCGATAAAACAATAACAATGCTGATAAATTAATACATTATCCGCTTTGAAAGGTAAACGTAACAATTATTATAATGAGCAATAAAAGTTTTAACTCTCTCTTGTGACATTACACAAATTGTCGGCGGTAATTAACGCGTATACAATAAGATCGATCATTTTGGTTTTCTCTTCTTTTTGTTTACAGAGGCCACTGGAGAAACCGGATGGCCTGGACGTGTCCGACCAGAGCAAAGTACACCCGCAGCATCTCTGCCAGAAATGCAAGACTCTCGGTTACTACTGTAGGCGAGTTCAGTGAGGGAAAGAAACTTTACTCTGGCTCTCTACGTCTACACTTCCGTACTTAGTTGGGCTCGAATCGTAATTCACATTTGGGGGGGAGGGCGATTAACTCTATTTCGATTTTAATCGTAATTTGGAAAAGAAAAATCATCCAGTGCCAAGTAATTTCGATCTTGCGCAAACGAATGGCCATTAATTCTATTACACAAAGTTGAACATTATTTGTTTAATTGAAGGGGAAAAAAATAATAGTGTCAAATTTCGAAATTTTTTAAATTTACGTGGGCCATTGCATAATTTTACCGGGCGCAAAATAAATCGTCGACAAAATGACGTTAACTACGCACAAAACCGGCCGTTTGTTTACCAACAAGATCAAAATGAACTCGTGCCAAGCACATACCAATCGAGCTTTCTACGTCGTGGCCCTTTAAAAAAGGAATTACGATTCCCACCGAGCCAGCTCGATCTATTTATTTTATTTTTTTTTCACGCAGTCTCTCCTTCTCCGTCTGTCTTTATCTCTATCTTTTTTTTTGTATTTTTATATAAGCGCGTACATTGGCGCATCTGGCTGTATCGGGTATTGTCCAAGCCATTCGATCCGGCTCTTCTGAAAAGCCAGGATCCCCTATTAACGGCGGCTTTGCTCGTTCCGAACGTTGTATTAATAGACGCCTTGTATGTTTTTTCGAGGCTGCGCCCACGCAGCTTGTCAAGCAGGAGCGGCGATGAGAAAAAAAAACGTACCCATGTGTGCCTTAGGCCGTACGAGTAAGAGGCTTCCTCCGAGTTTCGCTTCTCTTTTTTTTCTCTCTTTTGTATTACTTTAGTTTAGAAAAACGACGGCCACGTGGGATCTTGTAATGATCTGTATAAATTTTTGTTGATCAATGTCTCTCTCTGTGTATATACACTGGTTAAGCTTTCGCCGTCGTCGATGTACGCCCAAGCGAGACTCTCGTGATGATCGCCGTGCCTTAGCCGATGTGTTCGTTCACTTGATCTTCTGCTATAAGGTTTTTATGTATTATTATAAAATTATTATGTAGTTCTTTTTTTTTGTAAGAAATAGCTGTTACGTATTTGTGTATTTCTTTTGCGTTTGTAAGTCGATACTATTGCTACGACGATCGTAACGAAAAATTGTTTTGATTGAGTTCTCACGAAATATTGTAATTTGGAAAAAAGTGATTATTTTTTTAGAATTAAATCCTGTATTTCGACGGGATAATGTTACACTATATCAAGTTACGCGAATCTCAGTTTGAAAATGAAGACGCACAAGATGTAACTGTTATAAATCTTATTATTAAAAATTATGTTGTACGCATATGCATTTTATATAATGTACATAACATGCATATAGCATCGTGCCAAATATACAAGCCAAAGGTTCTAATGTGCAACGTTGTTATTTTATCCTTATGCCTTTATATTATCACACCCGAAATTTTATTACATCCGCACTGATATGACTATGCATTATAGAAGAAATTTTATATAATACAATATACACGAAGAATGTACAGTACGTGGTCAAGGATTGGTTACAACGAAGAAACGATCCGCCGTAGAATCCTCGCTAAAATATGCTGCCGAGTTGAATATCGTAGTGGTATCCGATGTTGATACCTGCAACGATAAAATTTCTATTATTTTCTCTTTTCGCAACGCAAATAATATTAAAACTAAACATTAGAAAAAGAGTTTTCCAAAAGGTCATATCAATTGTACCTAAAAATATTTTCATCTTATTCTGATCGAATAGAACCAGACATTGAACTCACCTCAGCCTGATTCGTACAATCAGCAGTATTCTTCGCAGGTTCTCCATAAATGCCAGTATGAAAATCTTGCATCTGCGGCAAGTGAGTATATTGATGTTTCGTAGGCGAGTCCGTCTCCTTGATACTAATTGTTTGCTGCCTGTAATCCGGCTGGTAGGCCACAGCTCGCTGCTGTTCCTGAATACTGTGCTCTAGCTGATAAGTCTGCTGCGGCTGCTGTTCTTGAGGAGGTACGGGTCGGTATAGCTGAGCTGTGGGCTGCACGGCGACAGGGCTGGAAACACTTGGTGGCGGCTGACTGACCAGTGTTATCATTTGCTGAGGTTCTTTAGCGTCAAGCACCAGTGACGACCGAACAATCTTTATCGGCGTGACAGGCAGCTGTTGATCAGACAAATTTATTTTGATCGGCGATGTCGACTGTTCCGATGGACTGATCGGCGGCTGAGTTTCTTGTAGCCGTGGAGAAGTTGAAAGTAGAGCGAAGCTCGCCTCGGACGGCGGTGACTGTGACATGGGGCTGCTTTGCTGCTGCTGGTAGTGCTGCTGTTGCTGCTGCTGGTACTGCTGCTGCTGCTGTAGCTGTACCTGTTGTTGATCTTCAGGACGAGGGGGAATGGGAATAGGATAGGTAAGTTGCTGTTGGTCCATAAGACTTATTACCGTAGGATACTGTACTTGGTTAGTTGGGGATTGCGATTTTGGCGGCGATGGAAGTGGAGGTGAAGGTGCTGGCTCTGGGAAAAGCTCGGCCTTCAGACCTGGAAGGAATGCGTCGATCGCGCGCCACGTAGGCGTCCACAAATATGACTCAGGCTGCAGTACACCTGCCGAAGCCATAACCAGAAGCATGTTCTTCAAAGACTCGGGTATGGCTTCGTACAAATTTTCACTATTATCGGCGTGCATGTAAGAGCGCAGCAGATCTAAAACCGTTAGCCACAGCGGCAAGAAGCCCGGTAACGTAAGCAGTGGATTTAAATGATGTAGGAAGACCTGTAAAGAAATTTTAAACATATTCACACATCTAATAGTAGAATTTTTTTTAGTAAAATGAATTATAATTTTTCTTTATCAATACCTTAGACAGCAGCATAGCAGCACGAACTCTCGTTTCCTCCACCGCAAGAGGGTCGTTCGGAGCGACTGGACCCAGCAGCTGTGCCAATAGCGGGAACAACACCTGCTCAAGACACTGCGACCACTCGATGGCCGAGAGCTGACTGAGATCATGAGCGAGCAATGTGCTCTGAAGCGAAGTGATAGCAGTGGCACGCACTGCGCGTCTTGAGTCGCAACACAGTCGCGCTATACCTTGCAGCAGTGGTCGCCAAGCTTGTGTCCATAATGACGCCGACGATATGACGTTCTTGGCACCATCGTTACCACTGCTACTGTTACCCTCGGTGTTTGTTGAATCGCCACCAGCCTCTTCTGCCCACCAGCGAAATACCTATTGATGAAACAATAATTTAATAAATATTGTTCAAATGAAATAGAAAAAAAAGTTTGTATAATTCTTCGTAAATATTTACTTGAGCTGTTTTTGTATGCAGGGTGTGCATAAGGTCGAGTAGTTGAATCGGCATTTGCTGATAAGCAGGTGGTTCTTCCATGTTCGTGTGGACGCGGCTGCGCTTGCCGGTCGTGCAGAGTACGGCCTCAGCGAAGGTGCGCACGCAGCGCACGCACAACTCAAAGTTGAACGGCGTGACGTGAGCTACGTCCCGCACCAAGAAAGTCAAGCTCTCGCAGCACTTGATGAGCGAGGCCGGATCGTGAGCTTGTAAATCGCGATCCAAAACGATCGTATCCGCAGCTACAGGTAAAGGAGCCTCGGTACCTGTCGGCGACACAAGAACCCACTCGGGTACCGGACTTATCGGCCTTGGATCCAGTACAGTCACCTAAAATAGTTTGAAATTTTAATAAAACCCTATCTTTTTCTTATTTTATAAAACCGAACACAATAACGTACCGGAGATCTATTGCCACTCGCTTCGTCTAACACGCAGTTAGAGGGCTGTTTTGGTTGAAGCCCTCCAGCACCTGCACACTCGAGCAAATTGAACACGACCTTCCAATCTTCGGTGCTGTGAATATTGGCGGCGCCTGTTTTAAGCAACTCAAACAGTCCAAAAGCGATCTGTCGAGCGAGTGGCGGCACCGTGGCCGAGGGTAGCTGTGTAAGAGGCGTTAGTGGCGGCAAAACCGTACATGCTAGTTCCTCGCTGCGCAGCAACCTAATCGCCAGTCGTAGCATCCCGACTGTTACGCGCTCCAGCAAGTAAGGTTGATTCTCGCGCGCTGCAGTCATTAGCAAGTCGTCCAAGTGCCCCTGAACTAACGGCCAGACACAGCTGACCCGATCACGATTCTGGATCGTCGTCTCGAGCAATTGCTCGAGCAGGAATACCGCGGCTCCTTCGTCACCTGATACATTCGCTTGGACTAGAGCAGTGACTAAAGAACGCAATGATTCCACCTGCGAGAAAGAATATAGTTTATCTATAAAATATCCACTTATTAAACACCGCGTTCTTAAATTTCTTCTTACCTGTAGAAACTTGCTCTCTTCAATAATCTGCTTGAGGTAGCAATGGGCGATGCACTCGAGTGCTCTCTTTTTAGCAACGGCTTCGGCGGGATGTGGACTGCGCGACGTGTCCGAAGCGATGTAAGAGTACAGGCTCGAGAGTATGCCCTGCTCGACGGGCGGCTGTTTCGGCTGCGGTGGATCCCGAATCAAGCTGACTTTGCCCGACGGCTCGAGGAAGTCCTCGCCCTCGGTTATGTTCTTGGGCAGTAGCTTGGCTTTAAGGAGCATCTGCAAACAGTCGACGATGTTCTTCCACGAGGCGCGCAACGCATCTCCGTGCATGTGGCAAATCTTGAAGAGAGTACGCGTCGCCAGTTGGCAAGTGCCACTACCGCCGAGCTTGAGCACGACCTGGTCTGGCTGACCACCGGCTGCCAAGCCCGTGAACTTGCACAGGCTAACGATGAGCGTGTCTAGATCGCTGGTCATGCCGTAATGAGCACTGATGGCTGCGCAGCTGTTTTACAAATAAAAGATTTTTTTAGCTTCGATTTGATATTGAAGATGGTTTAATGAGTTTTGGTCGTTACCTTAGGAATGTTTGAGCAACTTTGCGTTGCAGCGTGCGATCCGGAGCTTTATCGTAAGCTCGACACAGAGCGCTAATAATTGGAGCCCAAGCTCTTTCCGCTAAGTCTTTATCGACGAATTCACTGGAATCGCCAACTCTTGCGAACATACTTTCTGGACTAGTGCTACGTCGTAAAAGACATTTCCATAAATAGTTTTCCTTTATGAGACCTGTTTGTTCAGCCGGCATAACTATTTCTTCGTTTCTGCGCGCAAAAATGGCATGATAAGGTATTTTTTATAGTTTAATGGATATAAGAGGAAAAATAATAACATACTTAATCGCTGCGTATATTTCATCAAGCATGTCCTGATCGAAGTCGGCACCACCGTTAACTTTTTTCACATTTTTCTTAAAATCTTCCGCAGTCATTGGATTATTTTGTTTCTTGACATTGTGATTATGCTGATCCACATTAAGCATAATTATGGCATATGCTAATATGTAAGCAGCATCAGCGGAAGCAAATGGTCTGTTGTTACTTTCCTAAAAGTATTACAGCAAGATTTAAGGATCTCGGAATTTATAAAAAAGTTGCGATAAAATTTTTTGAAATTAAACTTACATGCCAATGTTCAGCAAACTTTTCGAGTAGTAACGAAATAAGTGGTGCCTCGCCAGGCAAACGAAAAGTTTCCACGTACTGACGGACAGCGATATCAATGCGGGTATTTTCGAAATTAAAGCTATTGACGAAAGAATTTAAAATACTTGTATTCTCCTTTTTACTTATGTACTCCCCAATTGCCTTTTTATCCAAAGTAGGATTTTCTCGAAGGAATTTCACGATTTCATCTGGATTGGGTTGTCCAGGAGTTCCGCCAAGAAGACCATGTTCAGCTAACTTAGCTATGCCTTCTCTTGGATTCTCATTAAACTTTTCAGATCCGATGCCTAACCACTAGAAATTACAAATTATTATTATTATTATATCTACAAGTGACTACTTTATTTTTCTCCTAAAAGTTAAAATCTTACTCTTTTCTTAGTCTTAGTTCCTAATAATTCATCGCGAGATGGAAGATTCGGCAAGGCACTGTGTCTCGAAGGTTTTAGCATATTAGCGTAACCCTTACATCTTGCTTCCATACCAGCGATCAAAGAAAAGATGGCATCCAATGAAATAAATTGCATACTGTACATTCCTCCAACAACAGTTGAGGCATTCTAAAAATATTGATATTGATTAACATTAGCGCCTGAAGCGTGAGTGAGCATGCTCGGAGAGGAAAAATTCTTACATTGAACAGTACCTTTGATAGCATTTTCATCAACTCCTCATACAAGTTTACAGAATACAAGCCACAATCATAATTTACAAATAATTCTGCTGGTAAACCGGGTATTTTCCATAATCGAACTAAAGTTTCTACATGGTGACAAATAAAATAATAATAGAACCAAACAAAAAGAAAACAGCTGTTAGCATTACAAGCGGGCATACTTACCTAACGCGAGCTCCCGTTGCTCGTAGAGTATTCGACTCGAATCTGAATTGACCAAATCCATTAACTTAACAATAAATTGTTCCATTTGAAATTTCAAGTGTTCTCGTTGCGATTCAAAAAGTAAAAATGACACTTGAAGGTTGGCAGCAAGAATTGATAGTCTGTCAGTTCCTAGTAACTAGAGTAAAAAAATTATGTAAAAATGCAAGTTAGATATATTGAAACTTACATTTATTACTAAAAAATTTCGCAAAAGCAAACTTTATGAATTAAAAATCTTGCAAAATATCAGAAACGTACCAAAATTAAACTCCGAGACAAGTCGTCCTTAGCAAGAGCAAGCAGAGAGGGAAAATTTGAAAGAGCATCGGCTGCTACCTCCAAAGTTACTTGTAAAAGACTCAAACCTAAATGCATCATAACTTCGGTGTTTTGCTTGTCGAGAGGACTGCACAACGATACTAGAAATCGAAACAGTTCACGTATGCAGAGCGAACCATATGGGGTGTGCTGTTGCACTGTCATAAAACGGACGCCCTGAGAATTAACGAATTCCTCAACAGTTTCGTTTTCTATTTTGACAGAAGGTACTTTTGCGCTATTCACGTCGTCAACTGATAAATCCTCGACGCTGCCCGTTGGCGACTGAACAAAATTTGTTTGATTGTCTGCAAAATAAATATTACGTTAGAGAAGAGTACATTGTCTTATTACAATAAGGGAAAGGAAAATTACCAGGACTTTCTGCAACTGTTTGCTTTGAATCCACAGATGGTGAATTGACTTTATTTGATTGATCACTTGATATCACGATTTCAGGTTGTTTGGTTTCTACACAAGGACTTTGTAATTCTTTGTTGTCTACAACTTTATTTTCAGTTTGATTCTTTGATGCCTCAGTATCACTAGATTCTTTGACAACTTCATTCTGATTGGTTTCCCCAGATTCACTCTCTTTATTTTCTTTATTGCTCTCACTCTTTAATTCACTATTCTTAGAATCTTTATCATCATCTCCTTTTTCAGGTGTAGGTTGATTAAGGGAACCCTGCATATCAACAATATTACCCGCAGGGGTTATAGGAGTCGTTGCTAAATGATTAACTTTTACCCTTTCAACAGGACTCAAAAGTTGTGTTTCTGTATCATCAATGTCCTCAAGGCTGGACTTTGACTTTGGCTTTATATTATTTATTTTATTTTTCTTAGTTTTACTTTTAGTATTTTCCATACTATTCGTTCTCATTTTCTGAAACAAAAAATTATATTATATAATAAAAATCATAAATAAAATTAATTCTATATTAATTCTATCTTATTCATCTTACTTTCATGCTTAATTGGCCTCTTGTATCATCTGCAAACTGTGGCAATCTCACAAAAAGGTGCTGCACCATATCTCTTAAACAATGCTCTGCTGTTCTTCTTAACAATTCTAAAATTAAAATACAGAGCACATTTTTAATAGATTATTACTATCATTTAATTTAAGAATTTACATTTAGCAAAAACTTGAGATATTTACCACTAAGTCGCGTTTCAAAACATATCCTAAAACAACTAAGCATAATTTCACAAATGCTTTCATTTGAAAGATTATCACCAGGAGGTGATAAAACCAAGGCTCTCAAAACTTGAAGAATCCTCATAAGAACAACACCATCTGCAGATGCATCCGTGCCAACAAACCTTGCATGAGTAACTGCATCTGCTATAGCTTCTACACACGGTGCAATAGCAGGATGTTCGTGATCTAAAAATAAACAACAGTAAGAAATTTCAATAGGTAGAGTATGTAAAAGTGCTTAAAACATATTGACTTACCAATTAACCCATAAGAAATTATTTTATTTACAGCTGATAATGCAAGACTAGTTACAGGTCCTGTTGTCTCTTCTGATCTTATTATTTCTAAAAAGGGAGCCATGTAAACTCCTGGTTCCAACTGAGACAAATGCTTGACATCATTTAAAGCTTCTTTGAGTGTTGCAAGACCTTTCATTAACACATCTTGATCTTCATCCTGTCAAATACACATTTAATTAATATCAAATTATTTACTGAAATAATTAGCTGGTATAAGGACAAAGTAAAAAAATCAGTAATCTAATGCATAAGATGCCCAATACCAACAGCCCACTATGAAAAACAAAAACACCTGTGACAAAGCACAGACAAAACTTGTATGTCATCATCCAATTAGAGAGGCAGAAATGACTAACAAATGTTGCAGACTAACTTGTCTTTAAATGGCATAAAAGTAAAAGTCTAAATTTGATCACAAGCAACTCTTATTCTCTCAAGAGCTTTTACAGCTGGACTCCAGCTGACAATACTGTCTATTGAAAAGCCCTTGAATCTTGCGCTATGTTTATTTTCCGTGTTAGTCGCCGTAGATGTCGTGTTTACAAACTGCCTAAGCAGTGTATTTCCGTCGGTTCGCGCATCGCGCCCGTGAAATTGCAGCGTCCCGCATACGGGCCGATCCTACCATATGACACTCGCGAGAGATGCCCGGAAGCGCGAACGTCGATGCAGTGGCGGCTCTCACGCGCGTACACGAGTCGGCTGTTAGTTGGAAAATAAAATATGAAAGGTTCGATACCTGGTGAGAGTGGGAAGACCAGCGGACGCCCCGGCGCATAGCCGTCATGAGGAGGCCGACCTCGCCCTCGACGACGTAAAGGCCGCCGCCCGGGCAGTTGGACCTCGCCATCCCGTCTGCTGGCGTGGCCGATCTCTCGCGTCGTCCGTTACTCGCTGACTCTCGCCTGCGCTTCCCGGCTGGGCTCACGTCATCCTCCCGCGGGGGAGGGGCTTGCCTTGGCCGCAGCTCCTGCCAGGGCACGTCGTTGTCGTGCTTCCGCTGATGCTGCTAGTCGATCCAGCGGAGATGATCAGCGGGGAAGAGCCACACACTTACATACGACAACGACGGGAGAGAGCTGCTGCTGCTACTGCTGCTCCGCAGACGCGTGCGCGCGCGCACACGCAGTGACACGCGGCGGCGGACGACTCCGTTCTCTCTCGCGCTTTACCTGGCCTATAGCCGACTCCTCTCCTCGCCCAGCTGCTGCAACGCGAGAGACTTTGACACGCTCGGCGACCGCTACGTCAACGTCACGAGCGCTTCTACCCTTTCGATTCCTCACAGCTCACTCTTCAATCCTTCTGTCTTGTGCTTCCTCCTCTGTTTTCTTTTTCTTTTTTTTTTTATTTTAGTTTGCCGGAAAAAGAGGAATTTGCAGTGTTGACGTCGATGTCAGCGCCGCCGATCATTAGCGTGTGCTCCGTTTGAATTACAAACTAATGCGGCTTTTTAAAGTTTAAATACAACATACATTTTCCGCGAACGAGTGTACTTTAAATCGTTCTTGGAAAAAGAGAAAGAATTTTAAACTTACATTTCTTGGATTTTATATTGAGCAGATTGAATTTGGATTTTGATTACAACAGACGAAAGAGTCGTGAATAAATAAAAATAACTTTTTTTTTATTTTTTTACATTGTCATTTTTAGTTATAAAACTAATATGCATAATTTTGTATTTACAAATGTGCATTAAATACAAGTATTAATGTACATGGATGTAGAAAATTCATATAAACTCTTCTGTGTAAAATAAACAAATAGTTATTTACAAAACTGGAATTTGTTATGAGTCTCCTCCAGCTTGAGCTGCCTTTTTTGGTTTTCTGGTTTTAGCCTTGTCCCCACAGTAACAAGCCTGCTTTTGAGCATCAAGATAACTTTTGCAACCTAGAGTGGTTGTTCCAGTGAATAACAATTTTGCAGCTGCCTTACAAGTATTTACAATTGTTACACCTGTAGTTTGATAACCTTCGCAATATTTGTACAAACATCTCTTAAACTCCAAGTCACACTTTTCCTTATCTGAATTACATGTATCATAACAAATGTCATGTGCATTGCAACATTTTGTCATTTCCTCTAGTGGAAGATATTCTTGATTTATCTGAAAAAAATAAAATATATTAAAATTAGACAATTTAAGTTTGTTATTATTTTCAAAAATGAAAAAAATAAGTTGTAACAATAATACCTCAATGCCCAAAGAACCGCAACCGTCTGATTGAGGTAAATGATACCGATCCGGTTTTGGTGCTGCTCCTGCAATCGAAAATCATAATAAACTTGTATTGACCAATCACATGCGACAACGTAGCTTTTTAGAGGGAAATCAGCTGATTTACATATCGGCGAAGACTATCGAGTTTAAAAATAATAAATTTTGGGATATAAATATTTTTCTGAAGAATATACTATTTGACGTAGGCGTTTTTTTAAATTAAATCAAAGCTTGGCGCTTCGGCTTACTATTTATAGGTTATAAATGTAATACGCATTACCGTACTTCAGTTGTCATTGGAAGTAACGTACTGTTGAACAACAATAGAAAATAATGACAACGAACAAGATTAACATTCTTAGCGTTAATCTAATCAATGATAACTTACAAAATGATAGTATATTAAAGCTTGTAAAGGTTATGATAAATACGAGCGAAAGCACGCATCAAATGATAATCCATAAAAGGTAGACAATTACCGGATGCACAGTGGTAGACACAATTCTCTTCGACGGCTGCATCGAAGACCTCGTGTATGTCGCGTATCTTGTGCGCTACGGTGATGGCGTTCTCAAAGAGGTCGGAGAAGACAGTTTCAGCGGCAAGCACGGCATCGCGAAGATTCGACAGTAGTCCAGCTCCGTAGCCCGACCAGGCGTACGCCAGGAAGGTGAGGATGTAGACGAATAACTTACGGTACTGGAAGATGTCCATGGCATCCGCCGCGAACCCCTAGAGCCGCTCTTTCACTCTCGGCTAACAGCCTCGTCCTCGCGCCTCAGACGGACGAGTATTTATAGCGGCTTCGAGATTTGGCACTGGCACCTGCGCGCTTCATCTACTACATTGATGATGCAGCTCTTACGTCCACGAGCGACTTTTTGAATTTGATCAAATTTTTGTTAGAGCCGACGTGGCTCTCGCGGCGCGTTTGAATAAATGGAAGTGATAGTAGGATTGGGAGGATTGAGATCTTAATGATACGTTGTTTTATTTATTTATTTTTTTTTATTAGAAGAGATTGTGTATTGAAATGTTTATGTTGTTCAACTTGATAAATATACTTTTATTTGGAATGAAGAGTAATTAACATTATCAAGCTGTGCATGATCATAATAAATTCTTTATTTTAAGTAAGAAAAAGAAATACTTTTATAAGGGACTTTGAAATAATTTAAAGATTTACAATTTCTTCACAAGTTCTCCTTTGCTTTGTAATTCCTGAACATCAGAGCATCCTCCAACAAATTCTCCATTGATGAAAACTCTAGGGACACTCCTTGCACCAGTTATCTCTTGAAGGATGTCTTGGAAACTGTCAGTGTCATCTCTCTTGTCCAACTCGATTACAGTATATTTTTGATTAATTTTATCAAAAATCTGTAGAATAAAATAAATACATAATTTGTACATATTGTTTATTGATACAACTTAGCATTAAGTAAAATACTTTGTCTTACCTCTTTAGCTTTTGTACAATAGGGACAATAAGTCTTTGAGAAAATGACTACTTTATCAGAAGAAATCAATTCCTTTACAGCATCTTTTGTGATAGTCATGGTGGCTACTTTTTTCAAGCTATAAACTGTACCCATAGGTGTTAGCTAAATGATATTACTCTTGTAAATAGTACAGTACAGTTATCTAATCATTGTCAAACAAAAAACTCATCAAATAAAATAATGATAACAAACAATTCTAACAAGTCATTCTATCCAGAAGTTATATCACCTGACATGTATTGATTACTAATATTGTATTAGAATTATATACATGTTTTAACAATGTGTACTTGATATTTAAATAATTTTAAAAATTGTAATAAAACTGTTGGATACATTTTTTAAATATTACTCACAATTTAGAAACTCTAAATCTATTTTTAATTAATAACAAACACTTATAAAATTTTCATCTCAACAAATAGGTTAGAGTTATTACTTTCAAAACAATTGATTATTATTACAAATTGAAACTTTTCAAAAATAAAGTACATATACTTATACAATAAACAACCAGTAAAGTAAGGTACTATTGAAAAAACTAATATAATTGATATTGCAATGTTTTTTGTAATCTTATCAGGTGATAACCCCTAAAAATGTTAATAGCGTTTATTGCAAAAAAAAAATTGATCAATGATTGGATCTATACTAATAGTGAGCAGTGAAATCAGATTAATTGATTAAGCAAAGTTAGATAATTTTGATGTATGTTTGGAAATGGAAATATAACTCACGCGAACACTTGTTGTATAGACCTCAAGTCGCTGACTGCGCGCTAAGTACAATGTGATGTGAGCATTAGTAATACACACAAGAAGTAGGCGGAGCCGCGTAGCGAGCGGGAATCGCGCGAGAACGAGGTCGTTTTTTACGTACAGATGCGCAAGTTGCCACTGCGCATCTCCGCGCTATTGAACTTTTTATTTTAAAATTGCAAATTATTACAAACTCTAAATTGCAAGGGTTTAGATGGAAAGTGATTGCGTGGATAAGGTAATAAAATTATTGATTAGAGTATAAATTTTCATTCTATCCTCATGTCATTGGCTTAATTAAGATCTTTATCTGCTATTCAATTTAGATAATTTTCGAATTTAATTTTGTTCAATTAATAAGGCGTTGCATTTCAAAATTAATTTTTAATGCTCGATAACAACTTATATTTATTGCGGCATTATTTTGATAACATGGACGGAGTATAATTGAAGAATAGAACGAAAAGAAGACAAGGAATCATATTGCACGAAAAACAAAACACACGACTTTTTGGCAAATTCAAGCTTTCAAAGTGTCCAGGTATTTGGGTGTTTGTTTATAATTCGGTCCGGTAATTGCGAATAATAATAATAATAATAATAAAATTTCTAAGTGTACACGCGCGCGTGCAAGATCTGGAGGCGGTCAAGTAATCCGTGATGACGATGTATGACTATGGGAAATATCATTAGAAGCAAGCAGTCGAGCTCCTACAAAGAAGTCGTCGATACCGAGCCGAAACCGGCAAAGTAAGCCCCCAAAGTTTCCCCTCAAAGTAGCCGTAAGGTCGTCGAAATTGAAATTTTCGCAAAGTTTAAAAAAAAACAAAAACAACCAACAAAGAAAAGATACTACAAGCGAGAGTAACCGAGAGCGCAAGAGCGCAGCGTCGGCAGTGAATTCGCGGCGGCAGGCTCGGATCGGAGCAGGCTCCAACGACGCGGCTGTAACGCGCTCGGTCAACCCATTTTTCATCTTTTTACAACGGCTACGCCGACTCCAGCCGGGCGTGCCCGTCACCAAGCTCGCCAAAGTCGCCGGCAGCCGCTGGCGCACCATGACGCTCGCCGAGCGCGAAAAGTACGTACGACTAGCCGCCGCCGAAAGGAGACGGCGTGAGAAACGCCTTGGCAACTCCAAACACAGGTATACAGACCAACGACCGGTTTACTACAAGTTTTTATGGGAGATTTCATTTTTACATTGTTTCTTCTTTTTTTGTTTGCCTATACGCATGTTACTTTGGTACACTTTTGTTACGGGTTTACATATGTACAAGTGCATTGAAATACTTTTAATACAGCGTTCGTTTTTTTAAAAGGTCGACGAGATTACACAAGCGGAAAAAAGGAATGGGAGTTCAGAGTTGAGAAGAAGAAGGCTATTCTCATTAATTTTACGATCTCATTTTTATTTGTTAGTAGCTTTTTTTCATATCTATGTACAATAAATATTGATGTATTTTTACACTATAATTCTTAAAGAATTCCCTTGTGGTTTACAAGTTACACTAAATAACTAGCACTGCGCTTGCTTGTTAAAACTGTTCCGACGTTCTGGAAAAAAAAAGTTAACTCGTACTTGAGTGTTCTATATATAAATATATAACTATATCACTCTCTTTTATTTTTTAATGCTTTCCTCTCTAATTCGCGCGTTCTCTTTTCTCATTCTTTCCGCATTACAAATACAAAAAATAATTTTCATTTCATTTCATTTTATAGCTCGCATGATGATTTATATAGAACAGCATGTGAAATCAATGATTAGTTTTTATTATTATTATTATTATAATTATGTAATATTATATACATACAGTATTTACTTTAAATAATCTTTTAATCTTCATTAAATCGCAACTGTCGTGCGTCGCACTCTTTCACACCGACTATCTAAGTAATAAAAAAATGAAAGGTATATGCGTTAGATATCGTAAGCTTGTAGAAAAAGAAAAATATTACAGGAAAAAAAGAGAGTACAAGGAAAATTAAAAAATGATAGTTGAAAGAGAAAAAAGAAATGAAAAGTTTACGTACAAATGGGAGAAAAAGAAGGCTAAAACACTTGATTGTGGCTATTAAACAAAAATTTAACTGCGCGCACGTGCTTTCTTGGGTGTACTCTAAGCTTACGTCTCTGATTTGCTCTTTTTTTATATACCTAGTAGCAATAATAAAAATAATGGTGACGATACGTAATAATAATACAAAATCATTATTATTATCATCCTGATCACTGCATTAGCAATTAATATGCATATTACTCGTATAATACAGTAAAGTACAGCGTGCCCCGTAAAACGTAAACAACAATGTTCAACAATTGGATAATATCAAACAGAATATTAAGTATATTTCTCATCTTTTTCATATAAATATTATATTATCATACATAATACGTAACACTTATAAATGGGAGGGAAATCGATGGAAATGCCCTAATGTACCTGAGATATTACCGAGTTCGAGACTGCCGTTTACTCTTTCATTCACTTTCACAACGCACTTCGACTCTTTGTTTGTCTTGGCCACATGTTTCTCTACAGTAAGAGACGCACCGTCTAGACAGTACATGTCGTAGTTATGTCACTTAAATGCACGAGCGTTCATAAAAATCCCTGTGCTCGACTCCCCGTATTTGTTCATACCTTTGCATTTGTTAATTATACATAATACTCGATACGCGAAAATCGAGTCACTTGTACCTTATTATGAACTACAAATCTAAATCTTGTAAGGATAAGAGCGTCGATAAAACGCGACGATTAAAATTTGACATTTCGCAACGTCTTTATTTCTTTTAATAATTTTTGTTGGTCTTGACTAAAATGAAAAAAGGGTTGAAATACTGTTACGCAACCTTTACACAACTCGTTGCTATGACAGATCGTTATTTTACGTAAAACATTCGTAAAAGCATATTCTTATACAACATTATTACTTGCTAAATGATTCGTTCGTTCACGTTACGTCCCCGATTATGCCACATTCGCACTTATATAGTTGCATTACACTAAAATCGACACGCGGTGCAACCTCAATAAACTTAAAATACAATAAAAAAAAAAGAAACATCGTTAAACACAACGCAAATACATCATTGGAAGAACAAAGATGTACGCAACAATAACGAGGCGTTAAAATTCATGATGCAATAGTACGGCGACACGAAAGAAAAACTGTACCCTTCGCTCGCTTTTCTCTTATGAAGGACGCGTGACGTTAACGTCAACGTTCTCGTCTTCTTTCCGCACCGGTGGAACTACGAACGCACTGGCGAACTGCGACAAATAGAGGCTGTTTGCACGCCTCACAGCCTCCGCGTCCTAGTAGGGCTAGCGTGGTCGCATCGTCCCATTGAGCGGCTGCATAAGGCCACCATTAATGTAGCCGTGGTAAGTAGTATAGACAGTAGGTGGATTCTGCTGATGTGGATCCTGGGCATAGGGTGCCGCGACGTTGACCACGCCGACTGGTAACTGACTCGCTTGGTTCATGAAACCACCCAATTGGGCAGCAGCGGCCGCTTGGTTCATGTAACCAGTTGTAGGCTGAGTCACGCGGTAGCCATAAGCAGCCTGTGCGGCCATAAGATTGGTATTGATGGCGACGTTGGGACTAACTCGAGTTGCTGCACTCTGCATCTGTGGACAGCTGCTGCTCGGATCGAGCGTTTGCCGATATAAACTCTCACTCGCGTACGACTGTGGTATCGATGTCATTGAGGCGCTTGCCGAGGTTCGCGAGGTCGAGCGGCTTGGCGGTGGGGGCCCGGACGTGCTGGGCGATGGCACGGGATTTACATTGTAGTAGTTCTTGGTATAGCTGAGTGGAACCTGTGGCGGCGTTGACAACTGCCTGGACGGCTGAGGTGGCGTCATCGTATGAGGTATCGGTGGCGGCGGCGTCAGGTTCATCGCTTGCGGTGGCGTAGGCGGCATCATGTCCAATCCGTTGGTCAGCTGCTGTAACTTGGCTAGGCTACACGAGTTGGTAGTCTGATGGTTTGTCGTGCTTGCGGTTAATGTGGGGGTAGGTGTATGCGTATGGGGCATGGGAGCCGTCTGGATGTAGAAATTTGTCGCGGTAGTACAAGGAGTATGCGCGCCCGATCGGCTTCCTCGATGTTGAATTACGTAGGTATTTTGCGCGGGGAAGGCCATGGCTTGCGAGACAGCCATGTAATTTCCACCCTGTGATATAACGGCCATGTTATGCGAATGGGCCGTATGGCTGGCATGAGTGTGTGCATGGCTCATAGCACCGGATACGGCCATCGTCGTCGACTGTTGATATTGAGGTGGTAAATGACTATTGTGAGAGGCGACAGAAATGCTCGCATGCTGCGCGCCACTCGGGGTAACCGACCCAGCTGCAGCGGCGGTTGCTGTCGCTTGTGAGGCCGGTGGTGTATTCCTATGTGACCTACTTTGTTGTGTCGACCGAGATCTATAAAAGCAGTACGTTAATTTTAAATAATAAGATTCTAAAAAAATTTATTTAATGATTAAAACATATATTCTCGTTTTATGCTCACCTGTGTGAAGCTTGTGCCCTTTTACTGTGAGAATGAGTCTGTTGCTGTTGTTGATGTGCCGATTGTTGTTGCTGTTGATGTGCCGCTTGTTGTTGCTGATGAGCAGATTGTTGGTGAGATGTCGGTTGCTGTTGCTGCGTTTGCGAAGGTTGCTGTTGGTTATGTGTATGTACAAGGGTTTGACTCCTAGATTGCTGCTGCTGTTGTTGTTGTTGCTGCTGTTGCTGTTGCTGCTGTTGTTGAGCGATGGATAATTGTACCGGTTGAGGAGTCAAAGGCTGCGGCGTATGACACTGAGCAGGCATCGGCTGAGGCGTGTGAGTTTGCGGTATAGGCTGCGGAGTGTGAGGTTGAGACAGTGGCTGCGGTGTATGTGGTTGTTGCAGTACCGGTTGCGGACTGTGAGTTGGCAAACTTTGCGGGGTATGTGACTGCGGAGTACGAGGTTGTTGCAGCGGTTGTGGCGTCAAGGGCTGTTGTTGATGCTATGATATAAAAGAAAACAAGATTAGTTAAATAAAAACTTTAATTCGTGACATGTATCTTTGTTTTCAATACTTACATAAGGATTCTTGTCAGGATGCTGCATTTGATGTTGTTGATGTTGAATTGCAACATGCTGCGGTGGTGTATGCTGTGGCATAGAACAGTCGACGTATTGCTGCTGTACTTGTTGAGCTTGCAGATTAACAGGGTGTGTATTATTCTGCTGTTGCTGTTGTTGCTGCTGTTGCTGTTGGGTTGAAGTAGTAACAACGGCAGCCGTATTTATTTGAATCGGTCCGCTAGATATCGGTGCTACAGATATTGTTTGCGGCGGTTGTTGATTTGTCATTGTTGGCAAGGCGCTCGGAGGCCTTTCCACACTGTTTTGCGAAGCGAGATCACTTGCTATAGACGTCGGCGATTCAAGACCTAACTGACTGACGTCTAAATCGCACTGGCCGTAGTGCAACGAATGTACCGAGTTTGTGGTCGAATCCGGCGTATATACGCCCATAGATGGAAGATCAGGCTGAGACGGAGGTGTACGTTTCACAGAACCAGGATTTTCGGGATGCGGTGTAGTTTTGCCGCTCTCTGGGGAATGCAGTTTTTCTTCTGGTTGAGAATGAGCTTGCGTCACCTCGTGGTGATGGTGGTGGTGGTGGTGATGATGTTCAGCAATCACTGAAGTAACTTTATCTTGAGAGGTTATCACAGGCTGACATTCGGTCGTTTCTATAACACTAGGATGATTGTTCACCACCGGCGGCTGATGATCTCTTTTTTCGGTAGGCACTGGTGGCAAAGTTTCAACTCTTGTCACTAGTGAGTTTTCTTTCTGTTGCACTACATTTTCGCACATGTTATCTCGTGATTGTTGGCTTTTGTTGACATCCACCAACAAAGTATCGCTTTGAGATTTATTCACTTTCTCTCCGCTGTTATAAGTGACGTTAGAAACGGATTTTTCCTCCATGGGCTCATTAATAGCTATTTGCTTTTCAGAACTTGTTTCTTCTTGTTTCTTCGCACTTTCATCCACTTCTCGTATCACCGGTTTCTCTTGCGAGATCTCGGGTTCAACTTCCATTGCATCATCACGAATCTCAGACGAGTCTACCGCATCTTCACTAGGATTTTCTTTATCTTCAGACAAATTTTCTTTGTCCGCATTTTCAATGGCAGCATCAAGGGATTGTATGACACTCGCGACTTTAGCCCTGGGCACAAATTCTTCTTCATCGCCATCATCTTCATCTCCACCCTCGTATTCGCCAGGACTTGCACCTGGTTCATTTTCTGTTGTCACCGACGTCGCAGCCACCGTCAGGTTTTCATCAACGGAGGTGGTTTTACTGCTTGAATCGTTCGCATCTGTCGCAGTAGTTGATGCACCAGCGGTTGTAGCAGCTGTCGAAAACATATCCGGAATGGTAAGCTGCTTTTTGGTCAATTTAACCTCGTCTACTTTCGGAGATGGCACAGCTTCAGAAATGACATCTGCCTTCGCCTCGTCTACTGCGACTTCCTTTGAGGCTGCTTTCGGTCGGCCGCGTCTTGATGATGTTGGAGAATCTTTTATCACGTCCGCAGCTTCTTTCTTGTTACTGCGAGGATGATGGTTTTGTTGAGGCTCTTCGGTAGTGTTTTGAATCATGCTAGATCTCTTTTCTCTTGCTTGTCGAGCAGGGAAAAATTTAGACGGCCTGCCACTCATTTTTGTGAGAATGTCATCAAGCTTGCTCTGTTTCTTAGCTTTTACGGCACTACTTGTCGTTGATTCTTTAGGCGGAGATTTTAGCATCCTTGAGGCTTGCAAGTCTTTCGCTGCTTCTCGCTCTTTAAGTCTTGCACTTTCTTTAACCCTGTCTTTCTCCGGAGCTTTGGCTTTTTCTTTGATTTCCTTCTCTTTCACCTTATCCTTTTTCTTCATTTCCTTCTCCTTCTCCAACTCCTTATCCTTATCTTTCTCTTTCTCTTTTTCTTTCTCTTTATCACGCCATGATTCACGAGTTCGCTTCCTACTAGGAACGACTTCAACTTCCTTGTCCTCGTGTTCAGTCTTCTCGGAATGTTTACGTTTTCGCGATGGAGGAGTTTGTGGCACCGATGTCGGCGTTGTTGTTAATTCTGTTGCTGTGGTCGCAGCAGCTTCAGCTTTCATCGCTGCTCTTACACTTCGTCTAGATGACTGGATTGGATTCGCAGACGGCGTGCTTATCTGAAGTTCCGTAGTACACGATAACTGATGTACAACCTTGGGTAAGCTTGGAGGTGTTCTATGCAGAGTGGATGGAGTTTTAGAGGATTTTGGCGTTGTCGTGACAGTCGTATTTTCGGTAGGTAAAGTTTCGTCATTCAAATCGTCCTCCGTATCAGCTACATGTCCTGAACTCTTATCCACGTCTTTTAATACTTTCTGTAAATTCATAAGTTTTATTATCAGTAAATTTTTTTAACAAATTTCAAATTATGTAAGTTGTATGTGAACAAGTACATTAAAAAAAATCAGGAAAATTCTTACCTTTTTGAGAAGCTTCGATAACCTCGGCCTTTGCAAGGGTACTCTCGATTTGAGAGGCGTTCTTTTATGAGCACCAGCCACTTTTCTACCACGGAATTTCTTGCGTATCTTGATTCGCTGGACTTTCTCGGCCATAGCGGCGACAGGCTTATTGACAACGCAAGGCTGATCGATGCCAGGCGAGGCCGTCTCCGAGCTTGTGTCACCACCTTCCTCGGGGCTCTGATAGGCGGTGGGCAACTGCGTGAGCAACGGTATCCAGCGCAAACAATCTGGATCGAGATGAATGCGTGTGCTTCGTCGCGTCTTGGCCATGTGTGCGTCAACCTTGGCCCAGTCAACGAGGACGGCTAGCTGCTTACCGGGCTCCTCGTCGGAGTTGCGCGGCACCGTACGCAAAAAGCCGAGCAGCTGCATCGCCGTGGCAATGTCGTGGCCGGAGACTCCAGTCTCGTTGGTGATATCGGTAATCTTGAGCTCCTTGGCCTCGCGATGCGCGTCCAGATACTCGAGTACCACGCTCTTCCAGAACGAGTGGTAGGAAACACGTCCGAGGTCGGAGAGCGGTTTCTCCGGGGTGCCAGGTATGCCTTCGACCTTAGACAGCAGATAACTGAACTCGATGAGAAAACGTCCGTATCCCTGGCGCTGGTACTGCGGTAGCGTCATTATACACGAGACGTTGTATCTCTGCGCCGGACAGTGCTTTTCCTTGCTGAAATAGCCGACCAGATGGCAACCGTACTTGTCGTTCTTGGTAACCGCGTAGAAGAGGAAAGGCTCAACGTCGTAATACAGAGTCTTGTGGTCGAGGAAGAGCTTCGCCAGCAGGCACAAGTTTTGACAGTAGATCTTGTTTACGTTGCCATCGATCTGCAATTAAAACACACTCGATTAGATACAAGCTGACAAATCAACGTACAGAGAAGCAAGGAGAATAACAGAAAGTTCCAACTGACCTCGAACACCGATAGCCCGTCGCAGCGATAGATCTCGGTGGCCGGTGGGTGCCTCCACTTGCACTTGTTCATGTGGCGATCGAGGACGGCTCGACTCTTGGTGTACTTCAAGCAGAACTCGCAGAAGAAGAGCTTCGGCAGTCGGGCGTACTCCTGAGGGAAAGGACTCGAGTACCAAGTCTCGACCTCGTAACGGCCAAAGACGATGGCTGCGGGATTGCGAGTGCCAGCTCCGCCGGGGCTCACGTTGATCGGCGTTGGCGTCTCGGCGCCGCAACTCTCCGCCAGGGTCAGCCGGTTCGCTCGGTCGCGCGCGTCCTTGAACAGCTCCACGTCCTTTTGGGTAACGCCTGGTGGTAAGGTCTGCGGCAGCACCAGCTCCTCTGCGCGAATCAAACAATCACGTTTTAGGCGGGCTCTCCTCAAGAGCTGGAGTTTGTTTAAGAACTATTCTTAACGGCTTTAGATTGTTTTACTCTTTAGTTTTTTACGATTTTTACTTTACTTTCGAATCTTGGTTGGGGATCGTTGACGAAGTGATAATCCATTTGTATTGGTAAAATATGAAAACATTTGTATTTGGCAATATCGTGAAGATTACGTCGTCTTCGTCAACGATCCGTCATTAAAATGAAATTATAATAATTTTCAACTAGTTTCTAAGAATAATATTTCATTTGCCGTAATAAAAAATTGAAACTAGTAGTTTTAATTGCAAAAAGTTCAAGTATATTTGAATGTGTTCAAAAAAGAAATCGCGACAGCTTAAAAATTATTGTGTGATTAAACTAAATATTGAACAATAAAAATGAAATTTGCAGTGATAATACGGAATGGCATGTATGTTTTTAGTAATGCTATTGGTTTCGAGCTATGGTGATATAAAATAACAAAAAAAAAGATTAAACAAACATGTTAAACAATTGATTAAGAATTATTAATTGGTTGTTAATAAAATAAAATGCAATATATGGTGACAAAGCAAAGCTTCGGGACATAATAATTTTTGGGATGTGTTGGCAAACGGTTAGGGAAGCGAACGATCTTCTCGGTGGCACAAGCATTTGCGTGTTACTTGAAAATTATTTCGGTGGCGATTTAAGCCTGCTAAAGTCGGTGGCAGTAGGCTGACTCCACGGCGTATCGCTAAGTATCAGGAATATGCAAAAGAAAGTTAATGACATTTGAAAGACTCGTTTAATAAATTTCTTAGCTATACTGAAAAATTTTAACGTACACATAGATTTCTTTCGATGCATCTTGTAATACTAATTTATTTTTATCTCTTCTTTCGTAAAAACTTCTTATAATTGAAATAAAAAATGTACTTAAAAATTGAATTTCTTTCAAATACTATTTGATTGCAATTGATACATTCTAATTAATTTTTCTACTTTGTTTCTTTTTTAATTTTAGTAATTTATCCAGCAAAGCTGTGCTTTCAAAGGAAAATGATTTCATGCAGTGATTGCAAATTTACGATTCGAAGTGAATGATTGATACAAAATATACTTCTACACATCGATAACTTTCTGTTTCCTATGTAAATAGCTTATGTGAATTTTTCAAAAATTTTAAAAGTGATGAATATGTAACATTTTAGAAAACTTGATTGTTCTGTAAATTTTATATTCAGTTCTGGCAGAGTAGAATATAAAATTTCGAATATCGAATTTTTCTTTAGAAATAGATTTATCAAGCATGTATAACGTAACTATGAGAATAATAAATAAATCAGTAGTTTTTTTCCATAAATCAATGTTCAAAACTATCTAATAAAACACTACCTTTGAGTACCTATTTTTCTACCATTATCATCAAATGTATCAATTGATCAACTAATGCTAAAAACTTTAAACGCGATTCTAATTTTTTTAGCGCATATGCAGAACAATCATGTTAATACTATAGTGATTGTGATAGCACTTTTCCAACATACTCTCACGAATCAATGGATTCGCGAGTCTCTGCCGGCAAAGTGACGGCCAAATAAAAAAAAAACAAAGAAAAACAAAACAAAATTAATGACACCTTACACGCTCGCACAAGCATACACAAAAAAACCACACCACACCACACCGCCAACACATCCACGGTGGTGAGATAGATAGAGACAGAAAGAAATTTGAGCGGGGATTCAGATTAGAGGGATATCAAGTCTTCATCTCTTTTCTTTCTTTTGAAAAATTTCTTTTTTTTCTTTTTTTTTTGGTTTTTTTAGCGAATTGTGGGGGTGCTTATTATTAATTGTTATCAAAGAGGGCAATTCAATTGGTTACAAATTGGGATTATTGTGAGTGACAGAGAGAAAGACTGAGATAGAAAGATAGAAAGATAGAGAGATAGAGAGAGAGAGAGCGGGTGGGGTAGACTCTTACCCTTCCTGTTGGAGCAGGGTGTCGCGCGGGGTGTCGTGGTGTTGGTGGTGGTGTTGGTGGTGGTAGTGGCGCTAGTACAGGCTCGAGGAGTGGATTTAGGATGGCCGGGATGGGATTTGGGATGCGTGGACGGGGTCGTAGTAGTAGTAGTCGTCGTAATTGTCGTCGTGGTCGTCGGAGCCGCGGCATTGCTGCCGTCGGGCTCGGTTTGTCGATTACCCTCAGCAGCTGGCTGCTTTCGCTTCGTGCTCTCCTGCTGCTGCTGCTGCTTACGGCGTGCGTCCGTGGCCGCGCATTTGACGAGGGAGGCGCCGTCGATGCCACGGAGTCGCCGCCTCTCCTGTTCGTGCCGCTTGGTGTTGACCGCCGTCTTCACGAGGTTCGACGGCGTCATTTTCGACTGCTTCTCGCCCGTCAGCTCGAACAGGCAGCTCGTACTGCTGTCGTCCGAGGGCGTGAAGATCCCGGGCCTTGGGATCCTTGTGATTTTCGTGATTTCCTTCTTGCCGCGCGTTGGACTCTCGTTCACCGCGGGCGCTTGCTTAGCACTCGTCGACGACGTCGTCGTTGCCGTCGACGTCGCCAGCGTCGCCGTCGTCGACGACGAGGCCTTCGGAGTGACCGAGAGCTTGGCCGCTTTGACTTTGCCGTCGGGCTCGGCGGACGAGCCACTCGAGGGCTGCTGCCTTTTTCTGCGATCCGGCGCATAGTTCGGTGGCGGCGCCCCGGGCTTGGCCCTGCTCGTGCTCTTGCCCGAGGCGGCAAAGAAGTGGCTCAAGCCGTCGAACAGGCCCCTTAACTGACCGCTGCCGGGCTTCGGCCTCTGCTGCTCCGTTTTCTTAACGACAGCAGCGGCGGCAGCGGCAGCGGCGGGAGTAGGAGAAGAAGCGGCTGCGGTAACGACGGCGACTGTAGCAGCAGCAGCAGCAGCAGAAGCAGTACTAGCAGCAACAGCCGCGGACTTTTTATTGCTATCTTTAGCGAGTTTCGTATCCTTTTTATTACTGGTATCAAGGCACAATCCGAAGGCCGACTTCTCCTTGAGGTCGACCTCGAGCTTAGGCGGCGTCGCGCCAAAAGTGTTGTTGAGACTGCTGAAGAAGGGACTAGAATCGACGCTGAGCTTGGCGGCGGCCGCGGCGAAGCCCCAGGGCTTGTCCTCGCTGAGATCGCAGGCGAACGGTCCCTTGCTGAGTTTGCTCCCGGCACTGCTGCTGCTCGTTGTCGCTGCGGCTCCGTGTTTGGACTTGCTCAGGGATGACGAGGAGGAGGATGAGGTCGCGGCAGGAGGCTTACAAGTCGGTTGGACCATCCTCAAGCGATGCGCCCCGGGGGCCGGCTGCTCCTCGCACGAGGAGCACTCATCGTCCTCGCTCGAGCCGCTCGAGCACGCCTCCTCATCCTCCCGCTCTTGCTTTTTCTTCTTTTCATCGGCACTTGATTCGTCCTCGTCGGTCTCCTCCTCGTCGTCGTCGTCGTCGTCGTCATCATCATCGCTGGGACCAGCCCGCGACGACTTCGCCAGCTTAGCTCGACTCGCCGGGGTCGTGGACTTTTTGGAAGTCGCATGACCGCGGGTCGACCTCGCGCTACTGGTCTCGTGCTGCGATAGCGCAGGCTCGCTAGCAGCTGCCGCTGCTTTGGTAAGCTGCTTATCGGGAGCGGCCGGCGAGCTGCCCGCGCTGCCGGGTACGCCCGTGGCCTTAGCCGCGGCGGCGGCTGCGGCGCGCTTGAGCTTGTTATGCTTCGAGTTGAAGGCGCTTAGCCTGAAGAACTTTTGCTTCTCCTTGGAGATGCGATCGTTCTTCTCCTCGAGGAGCCTGCCGCTGCCGGCAGCCGGGCCGCCAGCCTGACCGAGCGTCGTTGTCGTTGTCGAGGTAGTCTGTTGGTTGTGGTGGTGGTGACGGGGATGGTGGGGAGCAACGGGATGGTTCTGGGAGGCAGAGCTGTGGGGAGAGGACGAGGGGTTCGGTTGACGAGGGGAGACAACACCCGCATTACCGTCCGAGCTGCTGTCCACCTGAGCCTGCGACGAGCCGCTGCTCTTCTTCTGCGATCCCGGCGTGCTCGCGGCCGTGGTCGCCGGCGTCGTCGGCGTCCCCGTCGTCGCTAGCGACGAGCTCTTGCGGGATGAGATTGACCTGCGCAGAACAAGGTAGAACAGGTGGTAAGGGCCAAGTGGGCGGGCTCGGTCCTACAGCTTCTTTTTTCTTTTTCTTTCAACGTTTCGCCGAGAGAGACCATGTGCGCGTTATCTCTCTCTTTTGCGCCGCTTATGGGCTATGGTAGCTTCCGCGTCGGTGGATACTTTCATTATAGCGCGAATCCAATGTGCAAGTTTCGGTAAATTGTTTATTTTTTTGAGATATTCAATAAAATATTAATAAAATCGGAATGCGAGAAAAAACGTTGAATTTTCAATGATTAAACAGGGGAGATGTGTCACTGCTAGAGGGATTACACGATGACATTGATAAAAATAAGTGCAAATTCAATATTATTGTTAAAGTGATTACTTTTGTTGTGCAAGTAATAATCTATATTTGGTATCGAATGGTGAATACGTTCAAATGACTGGATGCTCCGTGATAAATATTTTAAAATCAATGTACTTACGTGAATATTAATAAAGTACTGTTTTCATGAATTAAACAAAGACTTAACAATATCCGTAGATAGTATACATGTAAATCGATTTTTATAAATTGCTGTTTCTATAGCTCACTGTTCAATTATTAATGATAATAGCTTACGCTAATGATTAATCCATTTGTTTTACAAAATTTAAATGAAATTGTTACATTAATTTTAAAATAACAAATCGACACTTCTCCCGCGTATAAGCAAAGAAAAAATAAATATTAATCAACATCGATCAGACGCTTTGGAACGTCTGTTAAATATCGCTCAACGGCGGAAGCTCTCACTCGCGGCGTCAATCTTTAAAAGCTATATACTTTATCGAACAAAAGTTTGTAAACTTTACTCTTATCGCTCAAAATGAAAAAAGCGTGTATATCGTAAGCTCATGCTGTGTACTAACTTTTTGGCCTCCTTGGCGCCGGCTTGGAGCTTCTTGCGCGACGAGGCAGGCGTGCCGGGCTCGGAGGACCTGGCCTCGGACTTGCGGCCCGACGGAGTGCCGGGCGCGCTATCGCTCGCCGGCTGATTGCCAGCGGCGACGCAGTGGCGGCAGCGCCAGGGCGCCTTGCTGCGCTTGTCCAGGGCCGGCTCGAGGCAGCTCGGATGGTAGCATCTCGTGCAGGCCGCGCACTTGGCCAGGTAGCTCTGGGACTCGCGCTCGAGCTGGCAGCCCGAGCACTTGGCCGAGCAGTCGTCGCAGGACCAGCTGGCCCCCCGCTCGACCAGCAGCGCGAGTTCGGCGGGGGCGCAGGAGGCGTGCAACGCGGCCCCGCACACGCTGCATCGGCTGAGCTTCTCCGCGTTGCTCGCGGTCAAGCCGGGAGTCGTCGAGCCGCTCGCGGCGCTACCGCTGCTCGAGCGCTTGCTGTTGTTGTTGCTCCCGGCTGCGGTTGTGCCCAGGCACTCCTTGCAGATCGGTAGCGGGGCTGGGAGCTGTAACGAGTTTCGATTTATCTTTTAGTTTTTTATACTTTTAAATAGTGTTTTAAATATGTCGATTAAATTGTTAATTTAATTTTTATGTTTGTATAGGGTTTATCGTAAGCCATTTGTAAATCTGACGTAGTAATGTGCTTCTATCGTGTGATAAAAATGGGATTCGATGAAAAATACATTTTTATTCGAAAGAATTTGAGAAATATTAAATTTTTCATAAATTCAATACGACGCAGTGGTAACAATGACAATTCTTACAGCGTACACGCCATACTCGCTTCGTATTCCTGCCTGCAGATTATCTCACATTTCTCGAGCGATAAAGTAACTTTAAAACTCGCGACAAACAGTATAAAAAAAACTCTGTTTTGTTTTTTTTTTCTTCCAAGCCTCATACCGCAATTAACATCCCGAGTGTTATTCGCGTAGCAAAAAAGAAAACGAAGGAAAGAAAAAACAGAAAACCGTCGAAGCCGTTACAAATACGCTCACAGCTACAATAGGATATACATTTGCGAGTCGGAAAGCGTCGGCGATTTCGTCGAAAGATAAGGGTCTCGAGCGTAAAGCGGCGACTTGCGAAAAAAACGCCGAAGCGACGTATACGTGAACGCGCTCGCCTTCTCCTCACTCTATATAAGCTAGAATTTGTGCTTTTTCAAAACTCGATGCGCAATAAAGATCGCTCGAACGTAATTTCTCAACATTATTTGTTTTTTTCGTAAATATCCAACTTCATCCACTGGCAACGGATTAGACACGTAAGCTGCTTCGCGAGCCCCGTTCATTACTCGCTCGTTAAGCATCGAGCAAATTCAAATTACACGCTTTTCTCCCCTTGGCCGGTAAGGGTCCGCGAAATTTTTATCTCTCGAAATGCTCTCAACGCGGCAGTGCGCGTGGAGGCTCGACAAACGTAATAAGCTACGGGGTCCGGAGTACATTCAATTCCCCGCGATATCCCTTTTAATTTAGCCCGTGCAAAAGAAAGAGAGGGAAAAGCAGAAACTGAGAAGAAAGTCGGAGAGACTTTGCCTCTCTCCTACAGCGTGGCCGCGGGAGTAAAAAAGAAATCATTGCTAAAATCGCGCAGCCGAGGAGCGTAAGTATAGATATATACACATACACGTGTATGTATGTAGCAAAAGGTAGTCGAGCGAGAGCGGGTGTTTGGTAGAAAACCAAGGCCAGCCTTGACGTGACTTACGCGTGCTCGCACACATAAGCGCGTATACAACACAAAGAGAGCAGCGGCGGGCAGTATTGGCGCGCTGCAGAAAGCAAAGTATAAAAAAAGGGAGAGAAAGAAAGATAGAAAGAGGGAGGCAGAGAGAGAGAGAGAGAGAGCCCAGTCAGAAGCAAAGAGTCGTAATTATTCGTTCGAACGCGCTGGTGCATATCAGGAGCACCGATCGCTCTCTCTCTCTCTCTCTCTCTCTCTCTCTCTCTCTCTCGGACCAAAAGGGGGTGCATCTTATTATATAGCGGGGAGGAGGCGCGCGTGGATGAGGCCGCTGGCCGACGAAAATACAAAGAGAAAAACACCGGTTATATACGCACGCTGCTGGCTATAAGCAGTTGTTACGAGCGGGGATCCATATTTAACGAATTTTCCTACTGACGACTTTTCTTCTCGTTGGTCCTAATTTCGTAATTGGAGCGTTCGTTATCGGCTGTTTCGCGGCTGAGCCAAAGCTTGTGTATATCCCTGGAACGAGGAGGAGGATCGAGTAGAGAGAAGGACGGTCGAGGGGAGGTGGGGGGTGGAGCAGCTCGAGGGATTAGCAAGCTGAATATTTATGAGGGAGCCGTTTCCCTTTTCCTACAGCTCCGGCTTATTCGCTCTTTCTCTCTCTCTCTCTCTCTCGCAGGAATGTTCGCCGAGGCCGAAGCCTGATTATTTTTCTTTTGTTTGCGCCTTAATTGATAACGACGCCCCGGAATACCTCCTGCCGGACGAAAGATCACAGTGGCCGCTTTCCCTTTGCTTGTGCGCCAAGGCGAAAAAGGCACACCCCTGCCTTACTACTCCCTCTCCACCCCCCCGCCCCCCGCCCCACAACCCACTCCTGGATTTTCTAAGGGCGCTTGATGATTGTTTGGCCGGCACCCGTTGCCAAGTTAGCAGGAGTGTAAGCCAATTACAAAATTACCATCGTATAATGCCTCGTGAAACGCAGCTCTCCTGCGCTGCCGGCAATTGCTGAGCACGGAAGAGAGAGAGAGGGGGGGAGGAGAGGAGGAGGGATTGTTGGGGAGTTAAGGAGAGATGTAGCAAGAGGTGGGAGGGGGGGGGCAGAGAGACGTGGAGAGAAAGGAAAGCGGCCTGTTAACAGATTGGGTGGAAATTGAAGGTTGCGGCTACTGCGCACCGACGGGCCTTTACCGCCAGTGAAAAGTGTCTTATTTGTAAGTGATGCTGCTGTATACCGCTGCCTTACACCGAGAGCCACTTTTCACTACCTTTTCCCGCTAGTTATAAACTACACGATGTTTCGTATAGCGTATCAAATTAGTTTTATAGCGTTTTTTTTTCTTTTTGTTTACTCACAATTATACAAAGATCTTATCTATATTGATCAGAATAAGTACCTTTGATTTCGTAATAATTGATTTTGTCTTCTTTGGAGCTTTACACTCGGTTTTTTTGCTAGTCGACATAAATTATTTTAACGATGCGTACCGAACATACTGCGTATCTATAGTATTACACGGCGTGACTAATAGATAACGTATTATTGATCAAACATTACGCATTTCAGCTTTGGCAAAGAAAAAGTTATACATCGAGATGACGTACGTCGGAATATACGTACAAAGTGAATACTTAAAGAACGCCGATAAAACTTGCGACAAAAAAGAAAAATACAATCTTGGCTATAATTACGACGTCGAAGCTCGAGCGAAGAGAAGAAAAAAAAATCACCTCGTACGTTAAGCACAATCGACGCCCTCTTCAATTTATCCTTCTAGGGCCGGAATCGTCTTAGCGAGGGATAATGAATTATCCCAGTAATTAAGCTATCGAAATTCAATCGCCATAATGGGAAGAGGGAGGGGTAACCGGAGCAACGAGCAATCAATTAGCAAATCAAAATTTTAGTATTTAACCTTTGCTAATCCCCGTTTAGCTATCAAAGCGCCAAAAGGATTTCAATATGCGCAAAGAGAGTGAGCGAGCGACAGAGGAGTATCGTAAATACGAAGCCGGCAAAGAGCGCAAAAACAAATTCCCCCTCTGGCAAAGCCTGTCGGATCAACGATCGCTGACTGAGAGCGAGATAGGAAGAGGTGGGGTGGGGGGCGACGAGAGAGCTGTGGCGCGGTATACACGATAGGAGGGAGGTGAGGCTCGGGGAACCGACTGGGGGGAGGGTGTAGGCCGTTATTCGAGAGCGCGACAATGAAGAGCGAACAGCCAGCACTAATTGCTCTGATCCGCGCTCGCTCACTCTCTCTCCTTCTGATACCATTCGAGACTACATACACGCGCTTCGCGTTTATTCGTGCCGTGAGCGCGTGTGAGTATGTGTACGCAAGTGCACACGCGTGAGCGTTGGCTGGCACTGGCAGGGCAAGGGGGGACAGGTGGAGGAGGAGGAGGAGGGGGTCTCGGCAGATGGTCCGCTGCCGCCGCCACCCACGCTCCCAGCTATATATACGTGTGCGTATGTATATACATATGTGCATGCATATATATGTATAATCCATCTATCTGTCGTTCCACTGTACACATATATCCTTCCACGACGAGAGTATATGGAGAGAGTCAAAATCGCCGATATGTAATCGGAGCACGCGCGTCTCTGCCGCTGCTGCTGCTCCTGCTGTGCCCGCGACAACAAGGGGGAAATGAAGAGAGAGAGAGTGAGAGAGAGAGAGAGAGAGCGCAGAGCAATAGCATCAGCATCAGCCAACACGCCACCCTCTCTCCTATATAGGTACATACCTATATTTCTCCCGCTCTCTCGTTCTCTCTCTCTCTCTCTCTCTCTCTCTCTCTCTCTCTCTCTCTCGCTTGCGCATAAATACATTATTGATCTCTCTCATACCTCTTTGCCGGCGCCGGGAGCAGGCTCTAGCCTCCTCCTATTGGACCTGAGAATCATGTCCCAGGCATTTCCACCAGCGGCACCGGATTTACGCAAGCCCGTACGCCGACACGTAGTTACCGGCTTCACTTTCTTCTTCTTCTTTTCCGTCGTCTTCTTCTCCTTCGACGTTACGAGTCTACGCTGCGGCTGCTGTTGTTGCTGCTGCTGTTGTCGCGGCCGCGGCTGCCTCTGCTGGGCGAGCTGGCGCTGCTTCTTTTTCTTGCGCTTCTTTCGGCCCCGGGCGAAGACTTTGGTCGAGGGTGGCCGGCCGCGGTCCGGGGCCCGCGGCCCGTGAAGCACTGGTCACTGCACTCGGAGCACGAGCGTCACTGCACAGCACGCGAGGGCGACCGACAGCCGGCGCAGGCCGAATTTCGCCGGGAGCGAGGGGCTCGTGCGCGACTCGACGGCCGATGCCGAGATCGTCGTTGACGACGTCGTCGTCGTCGTCGTCGTCGTCGTCGTCGTGGTCGTTGATGACGCCGTCGTGCTGCTGGTCGACGTCGTCAACGTGGAAGAAGCAGATGAGCTTGCAGCAGGGGGAGTAGGCGAGGTGGCCGGCGGACTGGGCTGCACGCGGCTGCGACTGCTCCGCTGGCGGCTGCTCGCGCGAACTCCGGCCTCTTGCTCGGCGCGGCTCTTGTCGGCGCTACAGAGTAGCAGGCGCGACAAGGAGGAGGCCGCGTGCGCTTGCTGGCGCGTACTCGCTTTCGTAGCAGCCACGCCAGCAGCAGCGGTGCCGGTGCTGCCTATCTCAGCCAAGAGCATTGTGTCGCTGTGGCGGCGGCTTGGAGCGCGAGCGGCGAGTGAGCAACGACGACGGAGCCGGGAAATCGCGCGCGCCCACGAGGCCTGCGCGCGCGCTCATGAATGAAGAGCAGCGGCGATCGGTGCGCGGAGAGCAACGCCAGGCTCGTTTCTAGCGGGAGAGAACGCCACCGCCGTCGTCGTCGTCGTCGTCGACGTCCTAGCCGGCAGCAGCGGTCTGTAGTGCAGTTCGGCGCAGGCGCGCCGATGATGCGCGATCGGTCGCCGCCCCCTCTGCACTTCCCCCCCCCCCCGCCCCGCCACCGGCTCGCTCTCTCGCACCCACGCAACCCGCCAGAACCGCCATCGTCGCCGACCTCCTCCTCCTTTCCATCCTCGTGCTCCTTCTCGGCATCGCCACCATCGTCGAGGCAGTAGCAGGAGGACGAGGAGGAGGAACCGCCTTTTTCCTCCATTACCCGAGAGAGCGCGGGCGCGAGAGAGCTTTTTTTCGGCGTCTACCGCCGTCACTTTTTCCTTTTTTAATGCTCCCTCCCTCGTGCCCCCCTTGCTCTCTCGCTTTACATGCCTTATACCAAGGGGGAGTCCGCCGCGCTGCCTCTCCTCCTCGAGCAAGAGGAGAGAAGAGCAGAGGAGGAGAGAGCGAGAGAGCGTCGTCGGCAGCGGAGAGAAAGAGAGCTCACTGCGGGTGGTGGGATATACATCGGATCTCTCGCTCTCTGCCCGGCCGCGATTCGCCCGGAATTTCACGGAGGTGTGCAGCCGTTGGCCCCCTCTATATGCGCGCCCTCCTCCCTCCCTACTACCTCCCTCCTGCCATCCCTCCGTTCGACAGGATGAATTTACGCCCTCGTCCTTTCCCTCCCTCCCTCCCTCCCTCCGCCTCCTTCCGACAGTCGTCCTGTTACAGAAGAAAAAATTTTTATCGACTCTCCCTTGCAAAAGAAGAAAGAAAGGCAGAGAGCGCGAGAGAGAGAGAGGAGAAGAAAGAAAGGGAGTCAACACCTTAGCTCTTACGTATACACGCGGACGACTCCCTCTCTTTCAAGATTCGAGATCGGCGGCGATTCCCCAAATGTATTTCATCTCCCTCGCCCGAGTCTCCCTCTCTCTCCCTCTCCCTTTCTTGGTAAAAAAGGACGAATTTTCAAGGGAGAGCGAGACACAGGGGCACTCGGAGAGCAAGAGAGAGATATATATAGTATAGGCTAACATCATCCGAATCTCGGAGTCTGTGTATATATATATAAGAGGCAGGAAGGAGCGAGACTCCCCCTGCAAACACGGATCGAGCTCATACAATTCCATAACGGGAGCAGCCCCGAGAGAAGAAGAGGGAGAGAGAGGGCTCGCCGAGCAAAAAGACCGGGATGATCTTCCTTCTCGCGTATATAAGAGACAGCGAGAGAGAGAGGATGTATGCTCATGTGGATCCGCAGCTACATACGTGTGCACAAGTGTTATACGTGTGTACGTCGAACGGGCCCACCAGCAGCTTGGAATAGTAATTATTCCGAGGGCCCCTCTCCTCCGCAGGCTCGTCGTTGTTGGGGGCGAGACTTTGGAATTTCTTCGGAGTTTCTGCTTCTTCGCACTGCTTTTTCACTACCCCTCCTCCGCCCCTCTTTCTCGCATTGAATCACCGATAACATCCACATTCTTCTCCCGGGAGAGTCGCGAGCCGGTATATAGAGAAGCAGTAATGCCCATGCATGTACAGTCTCGCCGACTCTTTCTCTCTCCCTCTGTCCCCGGTATATATATACAAACTGTCCCTCTAGGGGCCGAGCCTCTCTCTCTCTCTCTTAGTCGCTCTCGTTGCTCGCCTCGTCGTCGTCGGCCATGCATACACAAGTGTTGGCGCGTGTGCGCCGTACGCTTATCGGTCCAACTCGCTTCGTCACGCGTCCGATGACTATATGGCCGGGAGAGAGAGAAGGAAGCGGACTCTCCTCTTTTCTCTCTGCTCCGCTGTACAGACGCTGGACTTATATTCGCCTTTTATTTTCGACGGTGCCCGGAGATGTTGCCGCGGCGTACATTGTGTAATTTCACGGGGCCGAGCCTTTCTTCTTTCTCACTCTCTGGCTCGAGGGGCAGATGCGCACGATTTTCGGCGCCGAAAGCTTTGTAATGCTGCTCCGGAATGCTGTTGTTCCTCGGCTTCGATGCCTTTTTTTTGGTCTCCCATCAAAGCTACGCGCGCTTATGTCGGTCTGCAACGAGCTTCGTTGTCGTGTCGGCGCTTGCTTTTATCTATTACCCAGCACTTTCGCACATCCTCATTCGTTAGGCGATTACGATTCTGGCTGAAGATTCTGGAGTTCGTAAGAAAATTCTTGAATTTCAAAAATAAACAAGTCGAAAGACCAAAAAAAAAACTCTTGGTGTAGACTTCGTGCGTTCGTACGTTATCTTTGCCTATTGACAAATGAATTATTCACGCAGCCTGAGCTCGATAATCGCTCTTGCGCGCGTCATGCCGACGTACGCGCGCTCGGAAACTACCTATAAACGTCAACTTTTCGAAAAAGCTCCAGACGATCGGTTTTCTCCATCTGCAGATAATCTCGCGGTTTACTAGCCTCAAGCTGCGGCAAAGCTTTTTGAGAGTCGCGCTGGTCCGATGATCGCGCTGAGCAGACCACCGCGGCGCATTCGAATCGCTGCGCCACGCAACAGGTCGCCTCCCTCTGCGCGAGAGACACGCGGAGAAACACGGAGAGAGAAGCGGTAGGCTATACGCGGGAGGGAGAGACCAACTCGCTCTCTCTCTCTCTTTCTTTACCTCTTGTTCGCTCTCTCTCTTGCTGCAGGAGAACCGAGAGAGCCAGTCGAAGTCTCCGGATAGGGCCACTCCAGTTTTCTCGGTTTACTGCTCTGGTGATGCTGCTGGTGCGGCTGCTGCTCTAGCGATATCGAGGTGTAAGGTAAAAAATAAAGCTTGAATTGTGCGTTTTTTTTTGCTGCTGCCTCGCTGTTACTCCGTTGTTAATGCTGGCGTTTTGTGTGAATTTGAGGTTGATAAGTGTGTGATCCGAACTGGTTGAAATATCGAGAATCATTTCTTATTGTTGCTATTATTCGGTGGAAGTTTGCTTTGATCCCAAAAAGCCGTAATTTTTTTTTAAGCTTGTAAAGGTTATCTTTACTTTGTAATATCACGATGTTGGTGAACGAATTAATCGTTATGTGCGGGGTTGGTGTACAAAGTGCCAAGATCGAAAGCATTAATTTTGGAAGTTAATTAATCGGATCAAGAAGGCTACACAGGTAAAGACGATTTCGAACGAAATTCCAAAGAGCCGCCCGAAAGCGCCGTTCTCCTTTTGATCTCGGCGAATAAACCGCCTTGGCAAAAGGCAGAGACATCAAAACAACCGCAACAACGCACAATGCAGCCTAATTCCCGCGCGCGTCGCATCGTTCGGGCTCTTTTCGGCCGAGCACATTTCCAAGCGTCTCTCCTGCATAAATCGCAGGCAGCACAAAACCTTCAAACCAGACCGAACGCGCCACAATATAAGCTCGTCCGAAACACAAAAAAAAATGAATATTCAAACTCGTCGCCCTCCACGCCCTATTCTCCCACTTTCAAGCGGCCGTAACGCTCATGGGGACACGCCTACGCTAACGAATTGTCGCGTGTATCAATCGTTAAAATAGCTCCGCGATAAAAAGAAAAGAAAATTCAATAATCGAGCAACGCGATATAGCCACGGAGAAAAAAGAGCGAGAAGAAAGAAAAAGGAAAAAAAAGTCGAAGAAACCGCCTGTAAAACGAGCTCCAACGTCTTTGAATACAAACAGAGCCGGTATAGTAATACCCGCGATAAGCGCTCGCGCACGCACACACGTCCTTATCGGTCCGAGGTTTCTCGCGCATACACACACAGACACCGTTGGGCTTTCCCATGTCTACGTGTACGTACATCTACGTGTGCAGCAGGCGGTGGCTATATTGATTTTGGGGGCCGCGCGCGCGCGCGCTCCTCCGCCGGAACCGCTTTTTTTTGCTCTCGCGACGCCTCCCCCTCCCGCGCCTCCTACACCCGCCCAACAGAGAGAGAGAGAGAGAGAGAGAGAGAGAGCGAGTTGGTGGGAGGCCTTGCGAATTTATAGCCCGGCAATCCGAGAGCTGCATATATCTCCATAGGGTGTTGCTGGTTTTCTCGTTCTTTCTTTTTCTCCCGCGCGTCAGCTAAATCTGCCTGCTAATTATGAGCTTATTGGCACTTGATAATGAAGTCCTCTGTCGCGGTAATTGAGCCGGCACACGTATATCTGCCTAGTACTCACGTCCGTCAGAGCCAGCGAAGCAATTGCCACTTGTGTTGATCGTGCGTGTATTTTCTCCGAACCGGGAGAGAGGGTATACGCACGGAACTAAACTCCGCTCCATCGGTACACTCCTTTATCCAGACGAGTGCTTGCAAGCACGGGGAAGGCAGGAGACGTATATCAAGAGAGAGGGATATGTGTACGCACACTCGTGAGAGGCGATTTCGGATAAAGCCGCGAGCACGGCTACGGAGCACGAGCACCCTATACTAATTAATTGTCCGGTCGTACTCGGGCCAAGCCCTGAGGGGTGAGGAAGAACGGTTACACGCACTTGCGTAACGGGCAATTCGATTCGCGCGCTTGTACTTTGGGACGCGGCGGGGGAAGGCGCGCTTTTACCGCGCGTTTCGCCCTAATTAAACGGATAGGCCATGCCGCACGGCGACGAGAGGGTGGGAGGGGGGCAGAGGGTAAAGCCGCAGACGCCGCGGCTAAATTAAATTGAGCGGCGCAAATGAAGAGAGCAGAGCGTGAGCGCACTAAGTGCGGTCCGAGAGCGGGATATCTCTGTATATAGGTATAGAGAGAGAGAGAGAGAGAGGGTCGCGGAAGGTACATAAAGAGCTGCCGCCCTATGATATCCGTGGGAGAACGATGGACAATTAGAGCGTTTATTATAGCGGACGCTGCAGGTTATTATGATGCGCATTACGGAGAGAGTTGATTGTTTTATGTCGCGATAATCGTTGCGAATACTACGCTTCCTTCCTTCCTTCCTTCCTTTCTTTTTTTCCCTTTTTTTTAAGCGAGGGGGTTGAGCGCACTCTTTTGTTCGTCCGGGGCCGCGCGGATGAGTAACAACGGATCGGTCGTGTTGCTCGTTAGCGTACAAGCTTAAAGAGCGCTGAGGGGAAAGGGATTGGGAGAGGATTGGGAGCAAGTGCCCAAATCTCATCTGCGTTACGTTAAATCCACGCAGTAATTTTGCGGATTAGCACGGTGCCTCGCTTGATACGCTCGCAAAATGCCGGCGCAGAGAGCTGATGAGTTTCCACAAGCGTAGGGGGAGGGGGGTGTAGCTGGCACGGACGAGAAGCGAGAGAGGCTGGTTGGACGGTGGAGATGGAGAGAGAGAGAGAGAGAGAGAGAGAATTGGAATACGAGCGAATCGAATGGGCCGGCTGTTAATTACAAAAGCTAAAAAACGATTTCCAGCCACGCGCGCGTGAGCATCAGTTGGAAAAATCAATCCGGCGAAATCTCATCAGGAATGGAGAGGCCGGGGCGCGACCCTGATGGCTGCCTCTGCCGCCTGCCGATGGGAGGATCCCGGGGGGTGGTGTGCGCCTCGAACCAGCCAGCGGCATCAAATAGAGCCATCGCATGTATAAAGCCGACGAATTTCGGGATGGCAACAAAGGGGATGAAGGAGAGAGAGAGGTAGATAGAGGTAGAGGGGGTGACGCCGCCGGGGGCAACGAAGAGCGGGAGGAGCGAGGGGTGGAAGCTTAGGGGCGGGAATTCAATGAGCGAGAATCCGCGCGAGTCAAGTGCGTGTGCTAGTCGGTCGCTCTATCTCTTTCACTCCCTCTGTTCTCTCTATCAGCTTTCCCTACTCGATTCTCTCTCTACCCCTCCTGTCCCTCCGGCGCTTTCTCTCTCTCGCTCGAATACGGCATATATTACAGGAGGAAGAGTTCGGTACGAGAGGAAGATGGATAGGCCCCGGCCATTGCCAGCAGCAGGAGCGGCAGTCCATCCTGGAGCTCTAGGGCTGTGTATGCGCGTCGGAGAGAGGAGACGCACGGACGCGGCGAGTATGCTGGTGCAGGGTATAATGGGAGGCGGTGTGCGTTTGTGGTGCTATAGCCAAGCGCCGGGCGGGGGGAGGCTATTCCCGGGAGGGAGGCAGCTGCGTTACAATAACTGTGTATAAGCGGAGGGTGGTAAAGCTCGCGTCGGCGCGTGTGTACGAGACCGGGACACCGACGACGCCGACGACGAGGACGGCGACGAAGACGAGAAAGAGGAAGTGGAGGAGGAGGAAAAGGAGCGAGCTGCCGAGACGATGGCGGAAGGAGAGAGGCAATCCAACAGACACTAGCGGCAAGCGAAACGGCCAGAGGCTGCTCTGGCGGAGTTACGGGGAGGCTGGTGGAGCGCCGCGCGCCACCGGGAGGGCCCCGGGGGTGGACGCCGAGGATCAATAAGCGCCACGCCGATGTGTAGCTACTGGTCACGCGGGCGCGTGTGTGTGCGCGCGGGCTGGTGGGTGGCTCTGCCCGGCGGGCGGCCGAAGGAGGGACGAGAGATAGCGTATGCTATGTAACCCAAGGGGGGGAACCCCCGCGACCGGCATCGCTCTGTAGTCGGCGTCGCGCGTCGTTGGCCCTTTTATATATGTGTATGTATGTGGCCTCCCTCTCTCGCGCATATACACACCGCAATGGCTGTCGGAAGTCGGCGTTTTTTCTCGCTCTTCCTCGCGCCCCCCTGCCACACCGCCATCACCACCCCCCGCCGATTCTCCCTCTTTAACATTCGAGCCGCGCCTAAGCCGCTGCCCCCCCGCTTCGGGTCCGCTCGCCCCTGCAGCGAGGTGTACTCTTCTGAAAATTTAACGAGGGTTTTCACGCGTAATGCCCTCTCTCGCGCGCAAGAACTGCCCCCCGGACTTCCGACGAGCTGCTGTCTCTATACTACTGCTGGATGCTGCTACTACTAGCGATGCGGCGGATGAAATTTCTGTATAAATATTTGGATGAACATTACGAGCGAAACTACTCTCCATCTCTTTCTCTTTTACCCTTCCCCCCCTTTCCTCCATTCGCCATCATCCCGGAGTTACTCTCTCGAAAAATCGAGGCTTGTTGGCATAAAAAGTTAAGCGATTACTACCAATCCGGCTTGCCCTTCCTCTCCTCTCCCTCTCCTTCCACGACTCTACCGAGCGAGCCAAATAAATTCGTTTAAAAAAAGAAAGAGAGGAAGAAAATCCGAATAAACAGTAAAGCAAAATTAATTAACTACTTTTTTGTCGTCCGTACAACTCATTAGACAGAGCCCCTCCCTCCCAAGCAAACGTCGAGAGCACACATTGAGAAAATTTTAAATACGGCCCCTTCTCAGGGCTTCCGCCGTAGTGAAGGAAAAAAAGTCAGGTGTGCGCCACCGCCGCCGCAACGCTTCAAATAATCGAGAGATCCCCGAGAGTACACAAAAGGGACGTCTTCTTTTTTATCGTCTCCCGTACACCGGCTCAGCGAATATTTACATAATACCGACAGCGAGACGACGTAGTCTTGCCGAGGTTTACGCGGGAGGAAAGGGGGGCCTATTCTCTTTCCCGGACTTCTCTAATCAGACCACCGGGCCGATCCCTTCCGAGTTACGCGAGGATGTGGGGATGAATATACGATCCGCCGGTCTCCCTCTTTCTTCCTTTCCGGCGTATATATGTACAAATGCGCGCACGGCTGGAGCATACGGAAGAGGGTGTCTCTGCTGAGGGCAAGAGATAGGAGAAAGATCCTCGGCGTGCGCGTGTTTAGCCCGGCGCGTGCGTTTATTAAGTTTAAGTGGCCCAGCGACGTATTTATTGCGCGAGGAGTGCGCTTATAACGCCGACGCTCGCTTGATCGATGAGACTCTCTCTCTACTATACATCTGCTATACCGCTATCTCTCGCGGTCTCGGCGCGCCGGCATGGAAAATGCCTTTGTAATTCGGCGATACGTTTGCCCGGGAGCGGGCTAAAGTAATTATTGCGCGTTAATTGAGTCGACGCGTCTTATCGCCCCCCTTCCCCCATTCGCAAGTTTCGTTTCCGTACCAGCGATTCGGGAGCGCTTGATTAAATACCGGCTGCTCTCTGTCTCTCACGGTCTGCGCTCTGCTCTCAAGGGTTTCGCGTTCGTTATTAAGGGGAAAAGGGCTCGAGAGGGTAGGAAGAATGTTACAAAGTATTCGAGAGACTTTATCAATCATCGCGATCGGCTAAATCCGCGAGGTTTTCAGTTGTACGGAGGAAGGGTAAGGAGGCGAGTTGTGCGAGAGAAGACTTGTCGGCGGCTTGTTAGACGCGCGCGCGTACACAGTGGCTACTCTCCCAGAACGCGAGATTTTATCCAAAATACTTGGGAGAGAAAAGCCTCTTAGGGAGGGAGGTGGAGAGGCTCTTATTGAAATTGCGAAATTAGGAAGGACGATGAGACTCGATAAATTGTAAGTTCGGCTTAAATAGCAACTTTTGCCTTTTTTTTATCGTCTTTTCTTCTCGGAAACGGAGGGGGGGAAAGAGAAAGATTAAGATATTTTTTTGCGCAAGCTCATCAGTAAAGATAGAAGAAAGGGACACGGGACGAGAGGAAGGAGATGTAGGTGGTAAAAAACGGTTACAATGCAGAGAGAGACTATCTGGCCGTGACTAGGCAACTCTCCTTCTCCAGTCTCTCTCTCTCCCTTTCCTCGGCTGCTTCTAATCTACAGTTTCTGCAGGCTGTTGTGTGTACGCGACTTGTCTTCTCTTCTCCTCCTGCTTCTCTTCCTCCCTTCCCCCCCGGCACTACGCATTAATTCCAGAAACTCTCCGGTCTGCTGGCAATAAGAAAATTGGTTGACATCAGAGAGATTTAAGGGAGCGTATTCTAAAATGGCGAGGCCCCCGATCGTATTTCAAATTTCGTTTCGAGCATCGCAAGTACTTTATTCGCCGTCTCATTGTTTTAGCCCGAGTTATAGGCCTTTCGAGAGGATAAATTAATAACGGAGATAAAGACTTGCGAGCGTATATACACGAGAGAGAGAAGACGTTTTACTATGGCGGAACGGAAAAATCAATTTCACGGATTAAGCGTGTACTTAAAGTATAGCGATATACGTCCGCAACTACAGCGCCCTCGTACATCTTCGTTTGATTTGGCAGACTCGACAAAGAGCCTTATCTCTGATTGACTCAGTCGCGTGGCTAATGTTTATGTGGCTTTAGATTTTGTAATGTTTATTTTATTTACTTCGTAATAAGATTTTTACGATTCCAATTAATACTGGAACATTATATATTTTACAACTTGAAATGAAAAAAAAGTCGAGAATTGCACCAACATTGCCGCCATGAATACGTTTAATCGAACGGTTAAATAGCAGTATGCTAAAACGCAAGCGAACCAAGCGTGAATAACGCGGTCTCACTTATTTTTTTTTCGCGCTCAAAGTGTCGAGTCAAGTCTCATCGAGCCGAGCGTATATAATTTGCAAAGATTACCCGATGCCCGGGGGCAAGAGGGAGCGAGAGAGAGAGAGAGAGAGAAAGATTGCGTCATCGGAAGAATCTCATCGCGAAGGTGAAAAGCTCGCTGCGTGAATCGGGCAAAAAAGCCCGACGTCGACGCGCGGATGTAGATGTGCTTTTTTGCCGGCGCACCAATTGCCAGTGAAATATAAGCGACAAGGCGAAAAAGCAAGAAATCGCGTTTGCTAAACAGATTTCATTTTCCCCGCGTTGGAAAAACACGCGTTATTCGACATGTAAATTAGCAATGTATTGCTCGACGATTGAAGAAGAAAAACAAAATGAGCGTTAATGCAAATTAACAGAAGCACTGTATTATGCGAGCCTGCATGGGATTATTAATCTGCGGCTTTCAAAACAGAGAGCGAGAAAAGAGAGCTTGTCCTGGTTGGGAACGAGAAACGAGGCAGGAGGACGCGTAACATCGAGTTGCACTTTCACGAAGCCACCGCGACAAATGGGCGCTTTCATCGACGCTGATCAGCACCGCGAGAGAGCGAAAAAGGGGTTAAGGCCGATGAAAGAGAAGGCAGTCCAAGAGAGAGAGAGAGAGAGAGAGAGAGAGAGGACCCCGAAGCCGACGACCGCTGGGTCCGTTCATTATTCGACGAATTCGTCTCGCTACTCGCGCCGATAAAAAGAGAAGCATAGAAACACGAGTAGAAGGGGTAGTGCAAAAAAAGGATGCAAGAACAGAGGGACGAAGGGAAGGGGGAGGCTTACGATCTCTAGGTCGTGGATCGTCGATCGTTGAAAATTAATGGGCTTGGGTTGCTTAGCGCGGGCGGGGCGCATGAGGCGATTGACCTCTGCTCACGTGCTCGGGCTACACTGGCGGCAGGGATCAAGGAAGCTATTTCGGAGCGGCGTTTATTGCCCGGCTATATGCACTTGGTCTTTTTTTTTCGCCTATATAGCGGAACTAGAGCGCGACTGCGAGAACACGTGGTGCCGTAAGAGCGCGACCTTCGTCGGCGGCTTGATAATTTATACGGCGAGTTCAAGGACGACTTATGAAATTGGGTTGCGCAGACTAGGGGGAGGGCGTTAGAACCCGTGTGTTACGTGGTCCTTTCTTTTTCCTTTTTTTTGGGGGGGCTAAGAGCGAGTTTTTGTTGTTGTTGCTGTGGTATGAGTTGGCGATTCATAAATGGCTTACGATTTACATACAAAAAGTTTATTATTCATTGAATTATTAAAACAATTGAATGGTGCAAAATGTTTATAGTAGCAGATATAGCGATAAAAATAAAGACTGACCTTAGTAGCGAGGTTGTCGGTCTGTGAGTTGTCTGCATTGTACTTCTTAGCGAGGTGGATAGGCCGATCGGGCTGCCTGAATAGTCGACCTTCCTGCAGCACCAAGCCCCTATCCACGGCGCGCTTAGACGATAAACGCAGGGCCGTCCTTAGATCGCCCTCCTGCTCCTCCTCGACGTTGTGACTTTGGCGCACGTACTTTTCGATGTTCTTGAGATTCGAGCCGTCCCGTTCGCCGAGCTCGCGCACCGCTTTTATGATGACCTTGGTGAGGTCGGTGCCGCGACCCACCTTCAGCGGCTTCGATTGAAGACCGCCGGGATCCTGGAGAACGAATTAACAATTATAATCGATTATTTTATATTTATGCCTTATATTGAAATAAACCTTGAAATCCTCGTATAGACCTATAAAGAAAAAAGAAAGGTCACTACTAATGCTCACCTTGTACGAGGACTGTCCCTTATTGAATAACTTGAGGATGTCGCCGCGCTTGACCGCGAGCTGTAGATTCTCGGCGATGACCTCCTCGTGATAGTCATGCTGGAGCCTAATAGCGTGGGCGATCCGCTCGACGCTCGGCCGCTGCTTCTGGCTCCGTATCTTGCGTATGGCGTCGAGGAACCAAGCGGTCCACGTCTCCGCGTCTGGCTCCTCCATGGCGCTTCGGCTTCTCGGCTAGTTGGCGACGAGGCGACGCTGCGAGCGTAGGCCCCCGTTGGACCGGGGGCCCGCATTCATGTGACGCCCGGGTGCGGGCTAACCCGCCCGTAGCGTACACCCGGCCAGCTTGCGCTTTACCTCGGGCCCACCTGAGAATCCCTCTTCAGCCCTGGGGGCCCTCTTTGCTCCTTCTCTTTTCTACGATGCTCTTGAGATATCTGCAACAAACGGCAAATTATAAAAATTAATTTTAGTCGTGATAAATATATGTCAAGTAGTAGTTTAATAATTAATCGGTTATCATGCGACTTGGGTGCTCTCTGTTCGTATCGCGAATCAGATTTTTCACGGATATGCTCGGTCAGGTATATTGCGAGTGAAAGTATGCTGACTGCAGCGCTAACTGTTTAAAATTGCTAATTGTCTTCTTTAAAAGTAGTCTCTTCCGAGAACGCATATTGCTTACGCATACACACATTCGCAAATATACGCTCTTTACGGTTTCGTTACCCGATACGAAGCGATCGTTTTTTTTTTTTATTAATGCAAATCATTTAAATACGTTTAACTTAAACAACGAAATCAAATTCTCGCAGAGGAAAGTTAACGTCAACGAGTCAGCCAACTCGAACGCACCCCTCCTCGAACGTTATAAACCCTATTACGCGACATTACACAATGTATTATTCGGCTTATTAAGAAGCTCATGGGGGAGCAGGTCGAGGAGCAAGGGGTGTAGGCGAGAGGAGGGACCCACGCGCTACGGGTAGCGTATGCTCTCGCAGATACGTCTGCGAGATTAGGCTGCGAGCGCGTAAATCACGTTCGAGGCTTTAAATCGAAATCGCCAGCAGCCAAGCGTACACCGAGAGCTCTTTGGCGTGAATTTCGCGCCGAGCGTTTGATGACTCATCCGAATTCCCATCGCAAGACGTAACAGCCGCACGCTCTGCCTAGGCAAGCTCTCTTTCTTTTTTTTCCGCAGCATAGCTATACACTTCTCTATCCTGCATCATCGACCTTTTTAAAAACTCGAATTAAATGGCGCGATCGAGAGGATGATGTTGACGAGGGAGCTTCGTTGGCAAAGGGGCGTGACCGGTCTCTGATTAATCATCTCGTTCAACCGCACGTGTTGAAAACAGAAAAAAAAAGAGATACAGCCACTCGTCGTGGCAAAGTAGCCTCGGTTTATTCTCCCTTGATTGTTCGCTGACAATGCGAATGTCAAAGTTGCCGCCCCTCCGACGCCCGCGCGCTGCCGCTTCATTATTTCCGAATAACCCCAGCCCCTGCGCCACCTCGACCCCTTCATTTCAGATCCATACAGCCGGCATTAACGCACCCACCCCCTACCCTACCAAGAGCGTCTCCAAACGATCCATCCTCGTCAAAATAAATCAACATCCCAATCCCGTTTCTCCCTCGATTAAGTCATCCACTCTCTTTCTCTCGCTCTTTGCAGAACTCACTAATCACGCGAATCGAATTTACGAGAGTGTCGCTCTCCCTACCTCGGCCCCCGCAGAACCGCATGCGCAACTCGAGAGCTTTGCGCAAAAAAAAAGCCGGTGTTAAGAAAGTGCAATCGCTCTCGACGTTCCTCCCAGCTTCTCGATAAGTCCGTCCCGTTCGTCTCGTCACCGCAGCAGTCTACGGCATGTCGCGGCCCTTTGTTTTCGAGCTTGCCCTCTCGCCCTTCGCAGTTTCCCAGGACGCAGTGATTAATCAGCTCTCATCCAGCCTCCCCCAAAAGCTGTCCCATCCAGTCGTCGTCTAGTCGCTCCTGCTGCAATTAGAGCCTCGTTATTTACCAAACGCGTCGATAAGGCGCCTTGATTATATCTACAATTCAAATGTAACCTCCCTCCTCGCGTTCGAGCACCTCTCCCTATATACAACCGAGAGAGAGAGAGAGAGAGAGTGGTTTTGTGTACTCTCGCGCGCGGCTTAGTTTCGCGAAGCTAATTCGGCGTAATTGAGTCTAACGCCAACCGCGGCCGATGAGAATCAATAATTAATGAGGTTAAAGCGGGGGCCCTGCTCCGGAAGGTGTATATACACTGGCAGCTGATGAAGAGGCTACTTTGGCTAGATCGTTCGCTATACGCTTGGCCTGCTCCCCGCGATGATTTTCTCGCAAGGGTCGCCGCGCGAATAGTCAAGCAGCACTGGTATCCTTATTATTATGGAAGAACGAGGAGAGAGAGAGAGGTGAGCGGAAGCACGCGACGCCGAGCAGTTGCGAGAAATTCGGATTATTTAGCTCGGGTGCGAGAGAACGGCCCCAGGGGTGTGCAGTGCGGAAGGAGTTGAAGGGAGAGGAGAGACAGGGGGAGGATGTGGCATTTGCATGGTTATCGAGATCGTGCTGAATTAGCGCGAGGGTGAATTTATGAAGGGGAGACATTCTCTCGTATGATTTATGCAGGGGATACGCTTTTTCTGCGTCTTCCCCCGTCGTCCACCACACGTCTCTCTACCGCCACCTCTCACTACGTCATTTCACCCCTGCGGCCCTCTCCACCCTCGAACTCTATCCTCTTTCTCTCTGGTCGCTCCGCGTAACATTTATCGCAATTAAAAGTTGTTCGGCTCTCGGGACGAAAATTACGATAGTTTCATAAGCGACTTTTGATTTATCCCTTCGCCTCCGTCTTCTTCTTACCCTCCCAAGAATTATTTCAAATGCCGTCTGCGGCTAGAGCGTATACTCTGTCTACTCTCTGTGTCTGCCTGTGTACGCTTCGCAATTAAATGCCTCGCGGTTGACCGAAAACGCTTTTTATTCCCGATTCTAATGACGGATCTAATTTCATTTATTTATGGATCTCTCGAGAGGTAGGCACCCCGTTTTAACGATGCTTATTTTAAAACGGTCATTAGACTCGGAATCAATGTTGCAAATGAAATAAAGTGGCGGGAATTTTTGTCTAGTGTCCGCTGCTAAGAGACGTAATAAAGCGATCAATTTTAATTAATGATAATTGTGCGACGAGAAGAAAGAAAGCGTGATTTATTAAACATGTGTTGCGGCGCGATTAGCCGAACGAAATTATGGGAACATATCGATTATTTAAATACATCATAATTACTCGGCCATTCAAGTTTTGCGCAGGCGTATTGAAAAAGTTGTAAGCGGAGCGTTATTTATAGACGTGTATTTAGTCGACTTTCTAATGGTGATTTCTCACAGAAAGCTAATTTTAATTGGTTCGATAAATAAATATCGAACGATTATCGCGAAAAAAAATTCGAGCATCACGTTTTGACGTTATATTTCCATCATTTATAATCGCGAAATTCAATTCAGTGACATTTGAAAAAAAATGAGAAGGTTGAAATCCATTAGGGAACGCACAAAAAAAAAAAGACCGACCAGACACAAGGCAGGAGAGTTTGCTAATGCTGCGAGCGACGACCATTTAGCAAAACTCGATTCAACGCAGGAATCGATGAGGACATCTGTCGAAAAGGTCGGACTATACGTTCTATACACACAACAGACGCGCGCTATTTTACATTTCCCCGTTTCGAAAGCCCCCGCAGGCATTAGGCTCCGTACATTCACGCACACGTACACGTACAGGCGCGCTCTAATCGCCCAGCACGACACACAGCAAGCGCGTCAAACGATCGTTGCTGTTGCGAATAAAAAAAAATGTATATGACCAAAGGGGGAATAATCGCGCTTCTATAGCGAGAGAGAGAGGCGCGTGAGAGATCAGTGAAACGAGGCACAGAGAGCCGGAAGATCGAGTTCCGCGAGCGGATAATCGGCGCGAATTCAATGTTAGCGATCGGCGGCCGGCAACGCGTGACTGTCGGGGGGCCAGGTGAAAGCGCCGATAAAACGTCATCGACCGGCGCGTTCGCTGATCTTTCTCTCTCTCTCTCTCTCTCTCTCTCTCTCTCTCTCTGTATTTCTCCGCGCGTGGCCAGCTGCAACGGGGGAGAGAGAGATGGAGCAGAGTACCTGAAAATCAAGCTCGCGACTGGCGCTCTCTTTTTCTTGCCCTCTCCTCGTGCACTAGTGTTCTACAGGCCATATACCTATCTACACCGGCGTCAATTAGCGTTCGATTTTCGCCAATCTATCGGCCGCTTACGAGCCATACGGAATTATCGGCTTGCGCCTTTATACCCCGGCGGCCTGTTCTCTCTCGCCTGTTAACCGGTTTTCTACCCTCTGTGTGTGTATGAGTGTGTGTTCACTCTCTTTCTCTCCCTCGAAAACGTGTAATTGAGATTTTAGACTGCGGCTCCTGGCTCTCCTTTTACTCGCGTTAAATCGACATCGAGCCTTTTTCAATATACCTTTTGGACTTGTTGGCCTATTGTACATAGCCTACTGTGTTCCGTATACCGGGGAGTAAAGGAAAGCACAGGGTATACACGCGTGCGTATTATGGCAGGGTATAAGGTATAAAAATTCGGATGGATTTGTAAAAGTGAGCACTAAACGGGCGGTAAGTGTGTGTACGCGGGAGGAGGCAATATCGAGCGAGCGGAGAAAGCATAAATATTCATAAAAATAATGCCCACTAAAATAATCTGCAGACGAGGGAGGCGGAGGGGGAGGATAGGAGCAGGTTGCAGGCGCGGCGAGGACCGAGAGAGGCGCGCAAACAATAAGCAAGAAGACAATTATGCCATTGTTATTCCTCGTAAAATCGTGAAAATTCCCATCGCGGAGACTCGAAAGACTGAGAGAGGAAGAGAGAGAGCGGCTGCTGGCTGTGCCGCGACCTACCTCATGCATAATACAAAGTCTTAGCGCGTCAAATTAAATTGTAAGAAACTTTTCTCCCGCGGCGCATAAACCCATGGCTATGAGGCATCGAACCAAGACTTTCCCTCGGCGACTCCCCAAAGTCTCCAGGAAAAATGTCTCTCTCTCTCTCTCCCTCTCTCTTTTTTTTCTCCTCGTTCTTTATACCTCCCTTTGCCCTCCCCCCTCTGTCTCACTGTCTTTTGCTATGTCGGCAAAAAACAGCTGGTAAAAAACAGCGTATTCACAGGGTCCCACGCGGTCATTAACGGCTAGGGAGGAAGGGAGTTGACGAGAGAGGGTGGCTCGAGGCAAGGGTGTGTGCGAGCGGGAAGAAGGACGAAGGGAAGAAAAACGGAAGAAGTCTATAAGTCAGGCGGGATCGGGACAAAAAGCGCTTGTACTAACGACGGGGGTATAACGAGCCACTCGAGAGAGAGAGAGAGAAATGAGAAGGCCCGGTCAAACAATGGCGGCGGTAGCGCTCTGGATTACCGAATTGAAACGTAATGGAATCGTGTTTATCCTAATGAAGGCCAATCTCCGCCGATAATCGGACCGAAAATGGCCGAGGGCACGGAACATCGCGAGAGGGAGAGAGAGGGATAACCACAAACGGATGGGCCAAAGTGAATGGGCAAACGCGATATAACCCGGCGGCGCATGTGGCCAAGTTGCGCAACTGCGCGCAATTATTCTCTCGCTGTCTCGGGCTTTCGGCCCCGCTTCGATTTTCCCGACCCCTTTCTCTCTCTCTCACACAGGGCACACACCTATACCGCACGTAGCTAATGTCCACACCGGCTAACCGCTCTCTTATACCAACCCCTCCCCGTTTCTCTCCACCGCTAAAGGGATGCCTAATGCATGTGTTTGCGGTCGCGTGTGCAAGACTCTTACTCGCTCTCGCTTCCACCTGCTACTTTGGCTGCTGCTCTTCCTCCCTATCTTTCTCTTTCTATATGTACATGGATTTTCGACGGTTTAGCCGAATAGGGGAGAAATGCCGGACACGTGCGGTGTAAGGTTGGCTTCGAGTCGCCAGCAATACTTTGACGTTTAGCCCATTGATTGCGAGGCAAGCGTGATTGGATTTGCAAGCGATCCTGGATAATTTGACGATATAACTGGAAAAACATTATTTCGCATTAAACCTTTGCACACACTTTGAGTTTCATGCGCGTCGTTAAAATCGAATCGTTTAAAAAAAGAAAATGTTTATGACAGTAGTTTATTTTTATACGGTACGAGAGTTTTTTTTCTCAAAAACGTTTTAAAAATAATTGATAATCCGATAAAAATATTTACGTCAACGGGCGGCACAAGGGCCGTTAGCATTAGCTTTGAAGTTCTCGGGCATATACGTGGCGAGGTGAAAATTAAACTCCAAGTAAAAAAAAAAAAAAAGAGGGACCGGATCCTTATGAAACCTTTTAACTTTATTACCTCGAAGATGAAAACTTTATGAAAAAAAATAGAAGAAAAAGCATCCTTTAAACTCCTTTGTCGAAGTGCTATTCCGCGCGAGCGCAAAAAAAAGAATCAAAAGGGACGCGAGCGAGTACGTGTATCCGCAAAGAGGTAGAAGAGCGTGTGTGCCCCGTAAAATATTATAGCGCGTAAAACAGTCTGGCCTTTGAATACGCCTCGGCAGAGTTGCGAGGAGGGAGGAGGTGAAAAAAAAAAGGGGGGAGAAAGACCTGCGGGAGGGCTGGAGAGCGCCAAACATTCGGCTGCGCCTCAAAAGCGACGAAACCGCAAATACGCGGCGTATACGTTATAGGCTCCGGGCAAGAGCGCTCGTGCCTTCGTTCGCGTACTTAGGAAAGAAAGAATATTACGCGTCGGCGACAAAAAAGTATAGCCCTCCAAAGCCCACCACCACTCTGCGCGTACGCGCCAGGCTCGCGAGGAAAAAACGAGGCGAAATTAGCAGCGCTCGAGAGTGCCTATATAGCGGCGGCCGGTGTCATTAAACCCCCTTAGCCCTCACTTACTCATGGTAGGTCTGCGTGTGAGAGAAGTGCGTATGTATGTGTGTTGAGGTGGAGAGTACAAAAAAACAGCGGCAGGACGATCGATTTTTTGGCAAAGGGGGAAAGTAAGGACGACGACACGGTAGCCAAAAGGGAGCGGACAAGGTCGAGAGAGAGTAGAGTCGGTGAGTATGTGTATGCCGGGGAGACTACTTGAGGCACATTTCGCGCGCGATAAGCTACTACCGGCAAACCGTCACGTGCGCGCGTCGATCGGCCTGTGTGCTATACACTCTGCGACGTGGTGTATACGCGCCAAGTGGGGTTAATAAACTACTTAACGCTTGCTCTAGTGTAATACCAATATTGGAGCGGTATTGGTTTTTTTTTCACTTATTCGCTCATTTACGATTAAGTTATTAAAAAGTTAACGCCAAGCGATTTTTTATTTTTAAACGTCGGCAAATCGACGCGACATCGGTAAGAAAAATAAAAGGTGTTTATCATAATCAGAACAATACCAGCTGATTAATCCCAAAGATTGCAATTCGACAATGGGTAGGAGGGCAGGGCTCGAGCATCCTGGAAATCTGCCAAGATTCCTCTTTCTCTTGCACATAAATCTAAAAGGAATCACGCGAGCACAGTCACATCAGCAGCAGCACACATCCGACACTTGCTCCTTCACTTTGTGAAGAAGAGCAAAAAAAAAGAGAGGAGCCAAGTGACCAATGACTTTCAATAAATCGTGGTAATATCGTAAAGGAAGCGCGCATTAGTGTGTGTCTGCAGCCGAGAGGAGGAGGGGAAAAGAAAGCATTGGCAGACGGAGCGAGAGAGAGAGTAAGCAGTTTGCTTGAAAAATCACAGATCACTGCCGCACTCGAGTTGGAAAGAGAGAGAGAGAGAGGAGGCGCGCGGGTCTGAAAAAGAGCGGCGAATTCGCAACTGTCGACGGGACGTCCGGCGGCAAAAACAAGCGGACGAGGAGGAGAGGAGAATATCGTGCGGCAAAAAACGAGGCCGGGACTGGACTATAGAGCGAATAAGGGCGGCCAGCCCCCCGGTCTCTCTCGTCTCGAGCATCGGCGCGCGACTGCACCAGCAGCAGTGCGCCGAGCTCGTTCACTCTTTCTCTCTCTCTCTCTCTCTCTCTCGAAACCGGCGCGCACGTGAGGGCCAAGCGCAGCAAAAAAATAAAAGGAAGGAAGGAGCCAGTGAGTCGAGAGAGAGAGAGAGAAAGTATATGAGCGAAGGACGACGTGTACGTGTGTATGAGAGTGTATGTGCGAACGGCGTCGGCGATGGGGCGCGCTGATGCGGCGAGGAAGGGTGCCGGGCGCTGGCACACTTTGCCCTGAAACTCCAACAGTCTATGTCTTCCTCTCCCTCTCTCCCTCCGTCTTTCGTACTTTCTCGTCTGACGTGTCTCCTTCTTTCTCGCTTACGCAAGACGCGGCCTTTTCGGAAGAGAGCTGCGAAAGCCTCGAGGAGGAGAAAGAGATATAGAGAGAGGCAGAGAGAGAGAGAGAGAGAGATAAAAGCAGCGTTGGACGGAGTTTGGAGGAAGGAAGGAGGAAACTGGCTGGGCTTCTCCGTCTATTTGTCTGCCGGTCGTCCGGCGGCGTTACAAGACCGACGAGCATGAGCAGCGCAAGGAGAGGAGAAAGAGGAAAGACAGCTCTCGTTTGCTGTACGTGTGTATTGGACAGGAGGCCGGCTGCGCGGCTCGCTGCACTCCTCCCTCCCTCCCTCTCACGCCAGTTCCTTGGCGCGTTTTAAGAGAGAGAGAGCAGCTGCTACGTAACCGGTGGACTTCTCTCGCTGTTGCCCCTGCGCCGGCGTTTGCCTGCTGCCGGCACACAGCCGGCTTATACCTCTGCTGCTGTACGTGCGAAAGCGGCCCACGTTACGCACTGCTGGAAAGCTTCGGCCTTTTGAACCTCTCGGGATATGTATCCGGAGGCTCTCTATCGCGGGGTACGCTTCGATAACCGAGGAAATTGCTTTTAATTAAACGATCCGATTCGGATAATAAAATCTCCCTATCTGATTTTCGAGCGGCTGCACTAAAGGACTACCAACCCTCTTAGATAATTGATTGTCGTAGATTTCGGAGCTAGTGGATTTAGAGAATATGGCAAAGGCGATGTCGATTGATTGATCGACCGATTGATCCACGCTACCTGTTGTTTTGATTTGTATTTCTGAAAAAGTAATAATTTAGTACACGTTTTGTCGAAAAACAGAGCATGCTCCAAAGTGTACTTTACACCGAGCAAGCTCGGGTAGACAGACAGGGAGTCGGATCTAATTGAAATTTCAAATGAACGTTTTTCGCATTTGTAAATAACCGGAGCAACGTTTAAGCCTGAAGCCTATACAACGGACCGCGATATATCCCTGCTCCTCGCGTCTTTAATACAGTCCTTCTCCGACTTCCGAGGGGCCTTGCACAGGGCCGCGAGCAGGCCCTCTCCTTATCTGAACGTTCGCACGCGAAGGGGGCGAAGGAAGGCAAGTCTCGCGCGGCGGAGATCGGCCAAGGAGATCGAGATCGGGGCAGCGTTCTAGAACGGCTCGACGCGCAGCTGCTGCTGCTGCCACTGGCTTATGGCTTGGTTTGCGCCGGCGCGCGCTCGTCACTCTTTGCCCGTGTACTCCTGTGCTCGCGCGCGAAAACTCCGAATTCGAATCGTCGGCGATGAGTCACGCGCCCCTTCGTCTTTTACTCCCCCTCTCTTTCTGTTTCTGATGGAAAAGTTCCGGTACAACCGTTGAACCTCGTTATACGATCGCTGTCCGTTTTTTTTTTTTTGCTTAAAGACTCCCTCGAGCGAGTGAGGTTCCTCTCTTTTTTTTTTTAACTGGCTTTATGGTCCACTTGGGAAAGGGAATGCTTTGTTCTTCGATGGGGTTTTTTCCAAGGGTCTGGTTGGAATGTCGAGGGATGCTTGGAGTTTCAAGTAATAGCGCCTGTTTGCTAGTCGAATCGTCTTCTCGAATTGTCGAACTTTTAAACGACGATTTGTCTAGATGGGTTGGACATTTCTTCCGCAGGGAGAGACAGTGTATTTACGGAGTGCGCGGGGCTTTGGGCACGCGTAACTTTGCCTGGCGATAAGAGGAATATGCGTGGGCGTTTAAAAATAGAAAAAAAAGTACGTTTTATCTCGGCGTAAGTGCGGCTACACTTTTGAAAATGGATAGCAAAATAAAAGGAACATTTTCGTTTTAACCGGTTGCACGAAGGTGTCATCCGAGTTTCTTTGATGTAATTAAAGCTTGTAAGCCACAATACAATTCCCGGTAAAATGAATTAAAAAAAGAAAAACATCAGACAACTTTTTCGAAGCACAAGGAACAGAATACAAGAGTATGACTAATACACTACAGTCGTAATAACCTTTTGAAATTTCCAATACGCGTCTCTCTTTTTCTCGAGCTACGTAGAAATAACAAAACTCGGAGCAGGTCGAAGTTGCGAGCGCGACGATGCAAATGAAAATGGACGTTAAAACGGCGGCGCAGCCTAGGCTTTTTCCGCAAAAACTTTTCCAACGGCGCAGACAAATTACGCAACGAGGCATAAGTATATTACGCGGCGCAAGCCTTGACACGTCTCTCTCTCTCCGTGATACAGCTCCATTCATACGGCACACTATACACACAACAATATACGTACTAGAAGATGTACAGCGGAATAAAAAGGAGGGCAGGCTCCGAAACGATGAGAGAGAGAGCCAACTCGGAGCGCGACGCGCAGTTTGAGGTTAAACCTTAGCTGGCGCGTAAACAACGCGCAGTATACGCGCAGACAACGCGTGGGTACTTATGCCAATACAATAACAGAGCATAGGCCGGGTGTACACTTGTCCTATTCCCAGAATTCCGCGGTATACTAGCGTTTGTTTACCCTGGGCACTATAGACAACGTGTGACCCAATGTGTACACACACACAGCACAGCCGATTTAATTCCGGAGAACACACTTCTTTAACGCCGTATCCTCGGCGCGTCCTCGAAAAATAAACTCGACCAGCAGTGCTAAAGGCGGCGCGCGCGGGTTCGCAGGACAGCCTCGCCAGCTAAACTGGCTTATACATATATAAGTATAGTATGACGATAAAAAATAAACACGCACGCACGCCCACTTGTACATGGGGACTAGCGGAGCCCCCGAACACTCTCTCTCTCTCTCTCTCTCTCTCTTTTTCTCTCTCGTGCAGGCAGGCTCTCACGCTCGGAGCCGCTGTTCTTTCTCACTCTCGCTCGTTCGCGTTCTCAAAAACCAGAAGGGGGAGGGGAAATCAATAACGCGCAACTATCGCGGCGCGCTGCGCGACGCTGGGAAAAAAGAAGCACACGGACCTCGCGTGCCTCTTTCTTTCTCTCTCTCTCTCTCCCGACACGCTGACGCGCCTTTGACTAAAGTCAAGCCGTCCCCTTTGCTCCTTTTCATTCCGTCTCTCTTTCCCGCTTACTCTCTTATGGGCTCCAAATGCTCCGGAATACATGTTATACGCTCTCGCGCGAGCGCATAACCTCAAACACGCGGACTCTCCGGAGCCCCGTGCGCGCGCGCCCCTTATACACGCAACAACGTCACGAGCTCTAGGTTAAATGCCAGCAGACAGGAAAAGCAGAAGGACTCGCGCTTGTCCTCTAAGAGGCGTCGTAGATCTACGACAGGGGGGGGACACCCTGTGTGTATGTATCGCGTATACGTGCATTATTAGCGCGTGCCAGTGGAGAGCGGTCGCTCGGAACGGAGACGGACGGCCGAGAGAGAAAGAGTCGGGTATATGAGGGGCGAGGGGGAAGGGAAAGATAAAGAAAGCGGCTGCAGCAGGCGCGCCTCGACGTGCTGCAAACGGCTGCATGGGCTGCGGCTCGGCCGAGGCCTGAGCGTCGGTTAACGGTGCAATTACGGCCGGTCGATCGACGCCGACGACGAGGAGGCTCTCTTTCTCTCTGTCACGATTCCCTCTCTCCGTGTCTCTCTTTCTCTCTCTCACACGAAGCACGGGCGTGCAGCGTTTGCTCTCCCTCTCGCACTCACTCTCTGTCTCCCTCTGTCTCTCTCTGGCTGCACTAACTCGGCACGAGAGAGAAAGAGAGAGCCCGAGTTCCGACGGCACGGCCGAGCGACGGGCGCCGCTACGGGAAACGCTGCTCCGAAAAACGATGGACTCGTCGGGAGGCCCGGAGCAGCGCTGCTCCCGGCGAGGCGCTCGATGCATCGCCCAGGCGATGACGCTCCTGTCGTCAGCCATTTTGCCGGGAGGACCGCGGAGGGAAGGGGCCGACCGCGCCGACGGCCTGCCGGAGAAAGGCTTTCGGCGCGCGGCGGCGACCCGGGGACTGTCTCTCCTCGGGCCGGCCACGCTGAGCCGTCGGACACGACGTCCGCCGCCGCTCACGGGCTCTCTCTCTCTCACGGCTGGCGTGCGCTAGAAAAAGCTAGAAGCCCGAGGCAGGCCAAGAGAAAGAGCGAGAGGGAGAGAGCGAGTAGGAGAGGTATGCGCTGCGGTCCGACGGGCCGCGCGATCCGTCGGGGCGCCGTCCGACGGCCGTCCGAGAGACGCTCCTCCGTGAGCGAGTGTCCCCGCGCAGCTGCTCCTCGGCAGGCAGCGAGCGGCCCGAGGCTTACCTATGCGTGACAGATGCCCCTGAAGCCAGGCCTCCCTCGAGACTCTCGCTGTCTCCTGGCAGGCGCACACCACTGCTCCGGGAGGACGACGGTTGCGTCCGGTAGAGTCGCTCGGTCGTTCGGCGGCGGCAGCAGCAGCGCGTCCTTGCGGCGGCAGCTAGGCTCGCCGAGTGCCGGAGGAGGAGCTGGTGGACCGGGCCGCCCGGGAGTCGCGGTCGTCGGCGGGCGCGCAGGACCGACGAGAGACGAGGGCACGCGCGCAACACATATCCGGATGGCCGGGATTTTTCGGCCCCGCACTCGCGCACTCGCGCAATAGCACACAGCCGGGCTCGCTCGAGTAGTAATAATAACGAGGTTCGGCCAGCGGCGCGCACATACACACAACGCTGCTGCCCAACCGAGCGAGGGACTACGGCGCGCGGAACGGGGGGAGGACGTGTCGTAGTCGTCGTCGTTGTTGCGGCCCGATGTAACGAGCCAGGCCGTGCGCACACACAAACACGAGAGCGCGCCCACCGAGCAGAGCAGTAGGTAGTACCAAGTCTCCCTGCGCTCTCTCTCTCTCACTCCCGTGGGCCTGCGGGGGGAGAGAGAGACACGGCCGGAGAAAGAGAGAGAGAGAGAGCGCGCGCAAGAGCGGCCCCGAGAAATTTTCTTATTAGCGCGCGGCCGCCGCGCACAAACACATCACCTATACCTATTCGCGCGTGTACGCGTACATTCACGCCGAGCACGCCATGCGAAAACCGTTTCGGAGCAGCAGCAGCAATACATATGCATATAGAGGCATGTACACACACAGAGACAGAATCACCCACACTGCAGTGGCAGGCCCTATACACAAGCTCGTTTCTCTGTTGATATACGTACTCGTTCCGTCCTTGTCTTGATCGCAGGATGATCGTATCGAGGCTGAAGAGCAGCAGCGGCGCCGACTGTGGCGACGGCAGCAGCACGCAGCCTTGGCGTGCGCCTCGCTCCGTCTCTCTCTAGCCGCCTGGTGGCTGCTCCTCGGCGAAGACTTCCGCGGCACTTCCGGCACACTGGCCAGCACTCTCTTTGCCCTTTGCTGGCTCGCCTGAGCAAATGCCGCTTGCAACTGTAGGACCCGGTGTACACCGAGAGTCTCACGCGCTCGCGCCACGACGGCGCATTTTCCCGCGACACCGCGACAAAGGTTAGCCGCTCTCTCTCGACAAAGATGGCCGCGTCGTCGGCAGTGTCTCTCCTCGGCCGCTGAGAGAGAGAGAGAGAAAGCGTGTGCGCGCGAACATACACGACGCGCACAGAGTGTACACCGGCTTTCTCTCTCTCTCTTTTGCTCACTCGGTACACGGGGAGTCGAAGAGACACGGCAACCTCTCTGATGTCTCGGGCCGTTGCGGAGAAGCACGGCTACTGCGCACAGCCGTCGAAGAGCGCCACTGCACGGCCCTCGCTCTCTCACGGGCCGCTTACTCTCTCCAAACGCCCTGTATCCTCCTAGCGGTGTCTCGCTCTCTTGCGCGGCTCCTCAACGGCTCGGCCTCTTCACCGCGTACTTATATACTCTAATCGCGAGCTTTATTTGTGCTTAATCGTTGCTGATTCTGTTCCTCGACGGACACGCCTCTCTTTAACTTATTAGCTCGTTCGTCAATTTTGGCAAATCGATAGACACCGGCTCCGAAATTAGGTACTTATCCATTTTAGCCGCAAGTGCGCGCCTTGTATGATGGGGTTTCCAGTAGTTTTACCGACTGGAGTAAATTTACTAACTGGACATGATTTCGGTGGAATAAACGATCGATCGTTCTCAGCCTAATTTAAACTATTTGAAAATGGAGCTTTATTTAATTTTGATTACAAAATACAAATCGTATATATTTAAATTTCACTCCTACCCTACCGACTACTTACCGTTCGATTACTTTTTAAACTGAAAGCTTTGAAGAATCATACTTATGACGAAACATACATTTGTTGTTGAAGCATAGGTACTTTGAAGTTTCTGTTTGCAGAGCCACGGGAAATTCCAGATTGACGAAACAAAAAGTTACACGAGCTAAAATGAATTCCAACAAAGATGTATTTGTAAACAAAATGAACATCATTAATTTCAGAAAAAAAAACAAGCAGAACAAACATATTTCGCAAATATTTTTACTAAACTATTTTTTATATTTAAGGAATATATTCGTGTATAATTGACCAAAGTGAATAACAAATTTATTTTACATAATTATTTGTTTATTCTCATTTAATAAATTAGTGGACTAAACCTTTTTACATTTTAATATTATGTACAATACATATTTGGCGTTATTTATACAATAAGTACAATAATTTTTCAATAATCAAAACACTTTCTTAATTGAAAATAAAACTTGAACTCTGCTTGTAAAATTCAATAGTGATTGAAAGAATATGTGTTTATAAATTTATTTGTATTTAACAAAGTTTTGAAAATAAGTGTTTGATAATTAAAAAATATTGATTTGTAATAACAGCAATAATTATCACCTCTATTTTCTTGATTATTTTCAAATCCCTAACTCTGTTTTAGTATTTAATATCATTTTACAAACTTTTATGTATACAATAAATTCAATCATTCTATTAGGCTTGCTTAGAAAGCACAGCTTGTATAAAAATCTCACTTTAATAGTTTAATAAAATTTGCCTTAGTATACAAATTTTTCTGCAAATTTCATTCAACTATTTTTCATTTTTAATTACAAATTTTCTTGTTACAAAATTTATGTTAGTCTAACATTAGTCAAAAAGTTAATTTGAATTTTGATTTCTGTCTTTTACAGCTTGTATAGTTCTTGTTACAGATGTTGAACCATCCAATTGTGGAGGCAATAAAGAGTTTTGTGCTGGTTTTTTACAATTAACCAAGTGAGAAGTCTTCAATAATTCAGCATCAGTAGGGTCAATGGCTCTTAAGAAACGAACCAAATCTCTTGATAATTCCCATTTCCCCTGTTCAAGCGCAGCATTCAATATAAGGGTAGCATACTGTTTGCTTACTGAAGAGGCTTCCAAATTTTGTAAAATTAAAAGATAACTGGCTGCTGTATCCAATTCTTGATGATTTAAACAGGTCTCTAATAATTTCTTTGGTGGTCCAACTACTGAAAATAAATATGGCCAAAGAGCTATTTCTGTTTTTCTGGCACATTGAACCACAGCTCTAGCCCAAAATCCAGGAAATTCTTGAATAAATTCCACAACTGAAGGGAGTTGAGCATCGGGAAGTGGTTCCTTGCTTGTTGCTTCTTCCTCTAACACTTCATGTAACAATAATTCTAATGAATGAGAAAAGTATGGAAGTGCAGAGCATGACCTTGCAATCTCCCATGCATGATAACCTAGATTACGTTGAATTAGCTGACGAAGTATTTGGTGCAAATAAACTTGACTTGTCAATTCCAAAATGCTAAAAGGTAAGATAAATGGTGAAGTAGTATCTGACGTGTACAAAACAGTGTCATTTTCTGCACCAAGTAATATAGCATCTTCAAAGAGAATAGTTAAAGGATATATTTTTAAATAAAAAGGCAACATTATCCTTTTGCTCATAAAAGTGTGAACTTTGTCTTGATGACTTTTAGGAAATAAGGGCAGCCACACTCTCATTCCATGAGAGCCACAGAACAACCATATAGCTTCTGTAAGATGAGGTTTTTCTTTTTTAAATTCACATGGAATCCATAAATTCTCAACACAAGATGCTAAAACTGTTGGTGTTGCTGGTGTAAAAGATGCATCTGTACTTTCTAGCCAATGATCTCTTTGTACCATAAGAAGTTTTCCTGAAACATTTAACAATAGTGTCTCTGGATAAACGTTATCATCTGTTATTTCTGTCCTTATTAATGTTAAACTGGCACTGACAACACAGGCTGGATGGGGGCATAAGCTGTTTATGTCAATAGTTTGCATTAAAACTAGTTCAAGCCAACTGCCATCCTTTTCTTTTTTCTGTATCATATTGTATATTCTAATCTGAGAATTAGCACAAAAAACTAAGAGAAGATTTTTCAAAATATTTAAAAGTAAAACTTGAGCTGGCATTCTAATAGATCTTACAAAATTATTGTCTAAGCGTACATCTCTAGGATACAGTCTTATTTCATCCTCATCATCAGGTATGGAATAACTACTGGTTATCAAATATCCACGATACCATAAAAGGCCTCCAGTTACTATAAAATCTCTCTCCTGATACTCGTTGCCAAATAATTTCCATTTTCTAGATAACATTGAATAATGTGCTAAGCCAGTTTTACCAGCTACTGCTATACTTTGGCCTTCCTCATCAATTGCAGTAAATTTAATTGGCCAATTACAACTTGTGTATGCATTTGGGATAGGAACCACAAGCCACTGTTTTGTTCCGGACAGTACATGACAAAAACCATCTGCCCGATATTCATCTGAATAATGCACTTTAATATTCGTTGAAAAAATTTTATGCCCTAAATTAATATACAAACGGTCTTCACCTTGTAGGTATATATGTGAGTTGTGGGACATGCACGGATTAACTGTAAGTGGACTTTTTACAAATTCCCATTGTACTACTGATCTTACTTGATAATACTTATTCTGCGATTGTTTTTCTTTTGGCATTAGGTAAGAATCTTTTAACATCCACAGCTGATAACCCTCAGCTGACCATTCCATGGAAATTGCATGAAACGGGTCTCCTCTAGAAGGATCTACGTTTAAACCATAATCCCATTTTAATGTACAAAGTAATAAAGCTCCAAATGTACTCCATATTGCAACACCCCCACTGCTCCATGCTAATGCAATAGCACAACTGTCAGGAGTCCATTTCAGAGATGAAACTGCCCCTGGAACACCAGGATAATCTTTAGTTGACAAAACAAGATTATGCGACACTTCCAGAGATCCTGTAGTTTCATCCACATACAACACAACAGCTTGAGAGTTTTTTCTACCGAACACAATTAATCTATATCTGTCATTGACAGCTGCACATGTCGCATCATCAATATCTCTGGCCCAGACGCCCTGCACCTGATTGGGATCAAACTTGAGTGACTGGGCAGTTAAAAAAGCAGCCTTTCCACAATTGAAAACAACAGCAAAGCCGCCAATGAGCGGCGAGTATTCAATGTGAGTGACATATGTGTTTTTGGCTGTCAACGGGACAGCCACAGTGGATATCTGCTGGTCGCTGGCAAAGGGTATTCTTCTCAAGTCCAGGGTGTAATCGCGGTTCTGCGTGCCGTCCCACTTTTGCCTGACGATGAAGCTGGACTTGGTGGAGACCATGAGCTCGTCGCCGATGCAGACAAAGGAGCTGATGCCCCCGTCGATCCAGACGCTCTTCTCGAACTTGATGGAGATGGCGGGTATGGGCTCCTTAATGAAGAGCTCGGCACTGTCGCGCCTGAGACTGTTGACGGGGGAGTCCTTCTGCTCGTAGGGGCTCTTGGCATCGGGGGACTGCTCGTGGAGCCGGTAGACGAGGAGGTAGCTGTCGTCGGTCGCGACGAGCAGGGCGCTCGAGTCCGGGCGCCACTCGAGGATCACGTTCTCGCCGTGCTTCTGCAGGCAGTCGGGCCCGCGGCGCAGGAAGGCGAGGGGCACGCAGGGCTTGCAGCTCCAGAGGCAAAGCGCGTCCGCGTAGAGGACGGCGAAGAGGACGCGCTCGCGGTTGCAGCGCAGCGCCCGGATGCGCTCCGGCTCGGAGACGTTGAGCGCGCGGGGCCAGCCGATCGGGAAGAACATCGTCGTGGCCCAGGCCGCTCGCCGCCGTCAGGCCGACCTTCTCTTCCGCATCCCGTCAGCAGGCCAGCAGCGTCGCCAGCTCCGGTCCGGCACTCGCCGCCGAGCTGCTCTCCTCAAGCTCCCAGGCCGAACGCCGCCGAGCAGCTAACCTCTCGGCCAGCGCCGACATAATCGGGGAACCGGAGCGGAAGAGCCAGCGAAGCCGCGAGAAAGCGGGGAAAGCCACGCAGCTCTCTCGCTCTCGCTCTCTCTCTCTCTCTCTCTTACCAGTGCATCAGCGCGACCTGTAACTCTTGTTTAGCTGCCTTTTTTACACGAACACCATCAGTCCCGGAGAGAAATTGAAGATGTGTCCAATGCTTACATGTTCTTCCTTGACCTCCTCACTTTTCAAGCGGATCCCGATAATTTGCCAGTAATAAAACGTCCCGCAGATCTTGGACGATAAGCCTCGCGGAGAAACACTCGATAATATGCCACGCTAGCGGTAGGCCAGAGAGAGTATAACCCGCGCAGCGCGGCGGCAGGGGCGTGTGCGTGCGTGGGAGAGCTACAGGTAGTGTGGCAGACACGCGGCGCGCGGCCACTGCAAGATTGTCGACCCCCTCTCTCTTCTCTCACTCCGTGACCCCTGCGCGCGTGAGCTTCTTCTTTTTATATTAAAATCGCACATACGTGGGAAGCACTCGTGCGTGATAAGAAGCTTGAGTACTTTTGGCCTTACAGTTTATTGAAAACTCACGAAGCAAAATGCGCTTCGTGGATGTTATCGGGTTTGGAGTTTATGGGGTCAAAGACGTTTTCATTTGTTTCATTGATATTCAATTGATGTTTATTGAAAATTTTGACTACTGTACAACAAAATAAAATTAGTCTAGCCTCCATAAAATAAAGTCTCAAGAGAATCTGAGACTGTGTCTAATTCACATTTATTCAATGATTAAATGTAGCAATTATGCATTACTCCTTTGTAATATTTTACAAATTAATAAGAATGCTCTTATCAATTGTAGCATATTAATTTATTTTATTTGAGCATATTAACACTATGAATTGTTTATTAAAACATAACATTTGGTTAAATAACCAATAATTCATGTTTGCATTCATGGTAACTTTTTATATTTTTTTTATAAACAGTTCAAATTGTAAATAATATTTCTCAAAAAATGAGCTTTGCTTACACTTTAAAGTATCAACAGTGAATAAGCATTATCATCAAAAATATTCAAAATTCATTTAAAACTTTTTAAATACCCTTATTGATTAAAATTTAATTGAATTTTTGTAATAAAAATGTTTGTTTTACTTTCAGTGTGTTCCTTATGTAACAAAATATATTAGCTTTTTGTGCGATTATTATGCAAAATATAGTGATGTACAATGCAATGCTCTCCAAAATTGGAGTCATTAGTTATCAACATTATTGCTTTTACAATATTTTTACATGATTTCTATCAACAGTGTTGTTTTATACAAAACAACCACAACCCCATAATTTCATTATTTGTTTAAGTACAATTTAAAAATTTAAGAAATTTAAAGACTGTCATAGGCAATGAAAATCTGGCTTTCCTTCGTAAGTACATCCAGACCTTTGAATTATCTGCGTTGCTGCCCAAATTCCACATTTAATACATACATCCAAATCCTGGTCTTTGATATATTGAGCCAAAAAACCTGATAAAGTAATTAGTATAGTTTAATATAAATTCCAAATTTTCAATAAAATTAATAAACTAGTGTACAGTAAATTTTTATTAAACCAACCTCCTACAAATGCATCTCCAGCACCATTTGTATCAATGACTTTTTCTTCAGGTAATTTAGTTACAGGATATTCTGTTATGTTACCATCTTTGGCTAATAAAACAGGATTAGAACCTTGAGTTATTATCACAATTCTTTTTCTTTTAGTATTTATCTTCTCCATATTGACTATTTTAAGGGCTATTTCTTTTAAATCTGACGTTCCTAAATCGTTTGCTTTAGAGAAAGCTTCAGCCTCTGATTCATTTCCAAAAAGAACATCAACATAAGGTAAAGCAGCTCTCATTGGCTTCTTATAAAATTCACACAAAAATGGAGCACTTAGATTCATTGTGAATACTTTGTTGTGTTCAAATGCATGTTGAGCAACAGCTTGAATTGTTTCTGGATTTACTGTCAAGAAGAATCCCTGTATTTCAAAATTATGAATTCTTATATATTTATGTAAGATTATTGTTTATAAAATTAGAAGAATAAAATGTCAACTCACTGATACATAGAAAAAGTTTGCATCTTCAATGCACTTTTTATTTTCAAGCTCACTAATGTGACTTGTAGAAAAACAATTAGCTGCTGCTAAGTTTGCACATAGAGATCTGCATTTTCCATTGTTTGTTATAAGAACGGCACATGTCCCAGTTGGTTCTTTATCTGTATATTGATACCTTATGTTCAAACCATTTTCTTTAGCCTTTTCTTCCAAAATTTTGGAATATTTATCTTTTCCAACGCAGCCCATGTAAACAGTAATTTTTGGTTTCTCCAAAAACCACTGAAAAATATGAAAAAATTCAAGTTAGTACTATAAGTTAAATAGTTATCATAATTGGTTTCTTCAATGCAAATTCTTAATACATTATTGTGTAAAACACAAATTGAAAGACTTAAATTTAACAAAGAAAAGAATCTTACTTGGGCGACGCGCATTGTATTCTGTACGGCTCCTCCTGCAATGAAGTCCGCATTGTACTGCTCAATAAGCTCGTCGTAAAGAAGTTTGTGCTTGTCGTCGGCAAGAATAGCATCGTTGGCTTTTAGCTCGTACTTTTTCAAAAAATCTTCATCGACCGTAGCCGAAATGTCGAGGAGAGGATTACCAATTCCTAGCAAAATACCTTCTCTGCAATTATTTTAACATTTTTGTCTGATAACAATTGAGACAAAGTAACAGAGCAGAAGATTGAGCTTCGTTTATTTTTCGCGAATGATAAAGTAGGTTTATAATGCAACAATCAAATAATCACTTGATAACAGAACTTTTGATCGAAAAACAATCCATCAGAGAAGAAAATTATGAAAATTTTATAAATTACGTAGGAATGAACATTCTTCTTGATGGTTGCATAACAATTCTCGTACTGGATATGTTATCATAATTCATCTATCAATTTCCGACGTAAAAAAATACGTATAACACAAGATGTATATAACCTAAAAATTTAGGCCCAATATACTTTGTATGTTGAAAAATAATTAAATATCGGAAAATCGGAAAACTAATTTATTTAAACACTTACTTTTTGGATTTCTTTAAATTTAATATTTTTATAACAAAAATTGCAACCAAATGACCATCGTTCCACATACTAAACCCATTAAATGTTAATGTTTAAGTACTACAATCTTGATCACATTAAAAAAATGTTCGTCTTTAATCGACAAAGATATTCTATCAGAATAATAAATTTAAAATATAGCACATGGGGAAAAAGCAAAGCTACATGGACCATCCTAACCTCGTTGCGCTCCGATTTTAAAAACGAACCTTCTGCTCCGAAATAATCTGCGCTAGTGCATGTACTGCACGAAGGTGTCAATTCGCGCTAATCAAACAAAATAATTCTCACCTCAATTCCTTGGCCATGTTTGTACTGTGCGGTGTGTATGCGATTCAACTTGCCTCGAAGATATAAGACGTCGATCGCACACCCGTGTCTGTGCTCTCCTGCCTACTGTACTAGCTCTGACTGCTCGAGCTTGGAGGAAATACAAATACAAACGCGTCAGAGAATATTATCAGCTACATACAGCGGCTTAAGAGATCTTTTTCTTTCCCCCGCGCGCATCGGTTATAATTGGAGACCCTCGCTAAGCGGAAAAATCGTTTGTTGACCGATAATACACGATAAGCTGGACGTATTCTTTAAAGCATTGCGTATTTTTTCAATTGAGAAATTCAGAATTTTTCAAGTGTTATTTAAACTGACTCGTATTGATATTTGAAATTCCTTGTTTTTTAAATTAATAATGATAAAATATTATTTTTAAATTTGAAAGTTGAAAAATATTAAATTTATAATATTTTTTTAAATTAAATTTGTATTATCGAAATTCAATTCTAATATTTTATTGCAAAAGAAAAATAATTCGTGATAACTGAAAATACAATTGGATGGGATAAGGTAAGCATTGAAATTAAATAGATTTGAATTTTATAAATAGTACTTTATTGTAAATTTTTCTTGTTAAAAAGTATTCTTTTTTTTTGTAGCCAGATTTTTTGATGCTACTCACTGTGCAGTGGAATTGTGTTGAACATCGGTGAATCGATGCATGCTCAAAACTGCCAAAAGGCCTCCTGTGAGTAACGAGTAATTATTTTAAGATTCAAATATAATTCGTTTTTCACGCTTTCTATTTGTACAATTTTGTCGTTAAAAGGAATCATTATTATTACGACTTTCAATTATTCCGTAAGGATCGTTAAGAATACAAAAATATCGGGATTACATATTATTTATATGCAAACGAGAAACAAGATAGATCATTAGCTAATTTTGTAATGTTAAAAATTCCTTGTAAATAATTGAAACTTCAACCACTATAAAATATATACAACGTTATAGATTCCCCTTATCAACATGTTTGGCAAAATCAATTGAATAGAGTTTAATAGATAAAAAAAAAATAATAATAATGTGTCATGTTTTTATTAATAAATCTATTATCCTCAAGATCAAATGTGACAACATAAATGTTTGAAAATTTAAAATATGGAAGATATTTAAAGAAAATGCATTTTATATAGAAATTGAATAAATTGTATTATTAGAATCCGATGTTTTCAAGTTTAATATACAAATGGTATATTCAAAATTTTATATTATTAACATAGAAAACATTTCTACTAAAATAGTATCTTACTGGTAAAATTATTCTTTTGAAACAAATTCATAAATCTTTTGGAATAGTTAAATATTTAAGTATCATTGTGATATCTTTGGACACATTGATGCTTTCATTCTTACAATACATCATTTGTATTAAAAAATAAAAAAAAAAAATAAAAAAAAACGTAACTAAGGTTGAAGAAACATCATCACATAAATAAATATTTATGTCGATGCCACATTCAACGCGAGAGAACTGGCCCCTTTTCTTTCCACCGCGGACTTGCCTTAAGAGCAGTCTTGCGAATATGTAGTGCTCTCTCGTCAATCGACTCTGGCTGCTCTTCTCGAAAAGCATCAAGACTTCCATTGTGAAAAATGTGCGTCATCGTCTGTGCGTTAGCCGCTCAGCGTTAGGTCGGGTAGAGCGCTTCAACCGTTCTGCTGATATTGCTCTTGCTCTGCTTGGCTTTGTTCGTTCGAGTACTTTTGTTCGTTACGTTGCTGATTCGGCTGAGCTTGGGGCAAAGGCGGCTGTTGCGAGTTTTGCCTACTGCCCGAATCTTGCGCCTCCTGATTTTGCTGGGACGACGTCTGATCAGTTTGATATTGCTGGTCCTGCTGATATTGTGGATCGTACTGATACGACGTCTGATCATAAGCATATTGACCGTAAGGATATTGCTGCTGGTTATACTGATACTGTTGATATTGCTGATATTGTTGGTTTTGCTCGCTGCTCCAACTGCTCCTATTAATTACAGCACACACAGACAAAGTTTCATTACATTGGGCAATTGTTGGTTTTGAGGTGGCGGTGAGCCCGTGATCGTCTCGCGCGATTAAAGGCAAGCCGCGCCAGGACAAGTCACTGTGTACTGAGATAAAAGTATCGTAGCTGCCGAAATAAACGCGATCCCAAATCAATTGTACCGTGAATTAACAACAAGTTACCAATTATCAAGGGTTAAATTAACAAGCTGCCTTGTATTACTCGTAATAATCGATATTACCGGTACATTATACTATAATTAATCAATGGCCAGATGTATGTACATAAAAATGTTTAAATTTGGAAAATTTGCATACCCGTCGAATCGAGAAATACAAGTGCCTCTACGTACAATACTTGTACCCCAGTTTGCATGCAATAGTAATATGAGATTCGTGGAGCGTAATTATCTTTCTTCGCGACACATTCCGCCAAGAGTTGCCGTCGAGAAATGGCATCCACGACGAAACTCGTCCATCGGAACTTCCCGTCCAGTACACCATAGAGATAGAGAAAACAAAAACGACGGCGGCGGCGACGGAAGACGGTGTAATTGTCCCGTTGAGATGCGGGCTAAGGAAAAGTGTGTATACGCACGACAAACAACATTTTCTACAACATTAATTGCCTCGGCTCGTCTCTTCGACCTCGAGAGTGAATCCGTCTCCTTGAGCGTTGCGGAGGACCATTTTTCGCAAGTCCCAGTAGGCCGGCGGTGTGCGTGCGTGAGTGCGAGGAGGACGGCGACGACGACGGCGGCGGTGACGAGGACGACAGCGACGTATACTTATTATAATCTCGACGTGCGTAACAACATGCGGTGGGAGAAGCCTCCGACATTTATTTGGCTTTTCTCTTTCATTCGCCGATCCACGTACGTATGACAGTTATTTATTTTTTTCTCTTTTAATTCATCACTCCCGACACAATATAAACGCGATCAGCGATTATATATCTAGCGTGTCGAGGCGGTACAAGTTTACTCTTATTCGTAGTTATCATTGCGGCGCGTTCACTGCTCCAACGCTTTTGATGCGTAACTAAAGGTACCGTAGTCGTAGTCGAATGTGTTGTTGATCAAAGTTGAATGCATTTTTAATGAATTAGAGATTTGAAAAAAAAAAGGAAAAGAAATTTTGATGACAATGAATTATGTTTTCTACAGTAGGTAAATTATATGATTTTTTTTATTGTGAATTGATGAAACTCTTAATTAGACAACAAAAATAAAATAAAGTTAGTTTCAGAATTTTCATTTGATTCGACGGAATATTGGTTAATATCCGAGTCGATTGGTATTTTCAATAGAAAAATGTGACGTACACATAACGAAAAAAATAATAAAATAAAATACTCGAAAACTAATTATCGCTTTTCTTCAATTTTAATAAAGGGCAAATTTTTCAAGTAAAATCTGTTAAACCTATTTATTGCTCTTATAACCTACAGTACCATACTGAAGTAGAAAATGAAAATTTACAATTACCTGTTAAAGATTCCCTAACCAGTTTTCTGTACAACACTCAAGACTATGTTAACAAAATTTGACTATGCACAATCATTGTTGTGAGCTTGTAAACAAATTTACAATAGAGTAGTAAAGTAACCTAATGCACAGAATAAATAAATTGAAGTCTGGTCTCAAAAGTTTACATTTCCAGATTTAAAACGTATATTCATGTAATATACTTAAAAAATTAGATAGAGTCTAATAATTAATTAATCGCTATAAGAAAAAGGTTATAAATGAAGACGCAGGGTGATTGAGTGTACAAGACAGTGGTATTGCGTAAGAGACACGCCTTTACTCTCTCGCCATGAAAACAACACGATTTTGGTTTTGTCACTTAAGTAGTCCTTTATTTAAAAATTAACTGCAAAATATATATAGTGCCATACTGCTAAGGATACAAAAGAAAAGAGAAGAAAACAGACGCTCTTCAAATTCTTAAAAGTTCAGCTTACGCATTGACTTTATTTTTCTCTCTCTTTCTCGCTCGCTCGCTCTCTCACGTGCTCACGTGTCCCGGAGTTGTGATTATTATTATGCAACGGGCTATTGCGCTCAATACGGTTTGTAATCCACACCTGGATATGCGACAAGCGACTTATTCGCGCCGTACGCTAGACCGTGCGAAACCATGTTGTCCGCAGTACCCATCGTTCTGAAAACATCAGTCACACAAAACGAACGGTTGTTACAATGTCAGAAATTTTACGGCCGTATCGACCAAAAAAAAATTATTAAAACGACTTTCCATACTATTTTTTTAAGGTTTGTATTATACTTTATTAGACGCAAGAAAAATTAAAATTTTAATCATTTATTTTCCAAGCTTAAGAAAAAGAAAAAAAACAACGGGATTTGCAATATGTTTTGAAAGTTTCATTGAAACGAATATTGTAAATAAGGTATCAAAGTCGAAAACATGCCGAAGGTTGCATTGCAGAATTAATCAAAGTTCTATTTATAAATTCTTCATGCAACACACAAAATTTACATATCTCCAAGTACTATGAGTTATTCAACGTAAAGCTTCTGTAAGGCAACCTTCTTTCGACGAATCATCTGATATATACCTTGAGCAATTTGTTCATAGAGTTATTAGAAAAAAAGTGCAATCAACGGTTTCTACAATCCGCTGAAATATTAAAAAACTGTTCACCATCAACGGTTAATGCATAAAAATAGATAGATTGAACAGAAAGAAAAAATTTGAAGAAAACAGGGCCCGAAGGAAACGCAGTTTTATTTGGCATTTTGTAAAGAATATCTTTATTTGCCGACAACACAAACACATTGGAATAAAATATAACTAATGCGACATTTTCGAGATGTCGAAAAAAAGAATACGTCAATAGTCATAATAATAAAAAATTTATCGGTCGAGTAACCACCGCTTTTTAGTAAGTACATCAAATTGTCTAAAAGCTACGCGTTAACTATTAAGAATGTTAGTAACGAAGCTCAATTTGTGGCGTTAAAAGGTCGTCAATTTCTAATGTTCTAGGTAAGTAACGTGTGTCAATTCTCGTGCTCTCTTCTCCTACGAAAACCTTACATGTGCTGACTCTTATGACACCAAGATAGAATGCTAATTGTTAAGAACGCAACTAATGAGCCTCCATGAATAATATTAATAAGCTAGTATCGAAAGAGCACTACTACACCTCTCTCTTTCTCTCCCACAAATCTATTTTTCTTTTGATTCGCATATTCCGTAAACACACTTAAACTGTCGCTGATAATGCGTTGGAAGACCAGGAAATATTAATCAAACTCAAAGAATAATCACCAGAATAGATATTTTGAAAATATTTCAAAAACGTGTCAATAAAGCGGCAATCAAATAAAGAGTTAAAAAATAAAAGCAATTAAAAATGGTGTTTAAATGGAAACGGAAAACTAAATATTCAACTCAAACGAGATAAAATTATTAGAAATAGAGTATTAAATAAAGTAAAGAGCGAGAAAAAAACGATTTGTGCAAATAAAACAAATAAAGAATGAGCAATTTAATTTTAAATATATGTATCAATTTGCTGTACTTCCGTTGTTGTTATACGCGCTTGTGCGAACATTCGCGACAACGCGAACGGCGCAAGAAGCCAGCGGAGGTACGCGGCCGACCATAGTAATGTTATTCCTCTAAGGTACCACTTATTTTTATTTATTTTTATTTTTTTTTTTTACATTTTTATTATTTTTTATTTCTTTATTGAAGGAAAGTTCACACTGACGAACATTACTCTAGGAGCGTCTTTAATAAAATCAGTGCAAACAATTCTTAGACTGGACTGGGCTCAAATTCTGAGTTTATATGGATTCAAAGAACTGGACTCGATCGGAGAAGGAATATGATCGTGATTATCTTTTTATTAATTGGAATGTGAGAAGTAAGTGAGATGAAAGAAAAAAAAACAATCACGTTTCGTTCAAATATTGTGAATTTCACAAATATTACATAATGTATTACACAGAATATATTTTTTTTTATTTTTTATCATTTTTATCATGGGGAGAGAAATATGACTATCGCATCGTTATATATATTTATTGTATATATAGTGAAAAAACACGAATCTTACAAAAAAGTTACTTCTTTTCCTCGATATATCAGAATAAAGAAATTCTATTTAAATCTTGCGCCGCGTGTACTATCCGTCAAGTCATTGCTATCACTCACTTTCTCTATCATTTATTTTCGTCTTTGAATCAGTGTATCTAATTTACTTATATTTGCACAAAATATGAAAAAAAGAGCCGATAAATTATCAATAACTTTACTTGTTAATACTAATTCGTAATCATCTACAAGCTAACTAAATTCATTGTTTCTTATTTGAATCCACACAGATAGAGATACTCGGACCGCAATATACGCCTCTCCAGCGCAAACGTTAATTTTTTTGTTTTTTTTTTTAAAGAATTTTTGTCAAGTTTTTTACTCCTCGGGCAGAATACATGTTGTTAGAACATACGACAACGAACCGCACAACATTCGAAATTGACAATGAAATTAACAACAGACTTCTTTTAATTTAGCAATTGTTGTGTAGCGTAAATTTTAAAATTTACAAAGCCGCCGACAATTGTAAGCCTTGAGGCCGATAAAGATGTTGCTTATCAAATGATTAATTGTTGCCAGCATTGTAAACTGTAAAATTTGGCTCTGCCAATGGAATAATGAAGAACTCTGTTATTAGTTTAATTTTCAATTGGATTTACAAGTATGTACCCGCTAAATACATAATACAAGCATCGATCCGTATAAACTTTGATCGCCATAGTTTATGGAAACGCAGAAAATGAAGTAATCAGATTGTCTTACTTTGAAAAGTTTTGCAATAACAGAACGATAATGACATGACCCATTCATTATAAGATTCTGCATCAGCGTCTAATTGAACGTTAAGTGTTTTGCATTTAGCACTCGAGAGTTTAAGATGTTGGTCAATTCATCGGAAGCAACCCTACTACTCGTCTTATCTCCGTCTGAACGCACGTTTAACCAGAATCATTACAATTACAACTCTTTCAGACCGATACAAAATCACGTCAATCAAAACGAACGAATTACAATTGTCAGTTTAGTTATCCGGGCGTGCGACTGCTAATGCTTAAAAGTTGTCAATACTTGTGACACAGTACAAGTAAACGTGCGTTAGAAAAAGAAGTGGCTTTCTTATGTTTACGTTAAAAATTATAACTGATGTTATTATTATCCACGAGGAGTAATAAAGTTATGTTTATCATCAATTTAGCTTCCTTCTCACAATTATTACGTTTTACCATCTTACTTTTAAATCGGCGTTAACTAAATTATTCTTATGTTCGGTCTTAACTGGTTAAAATGCTACAAATCATCTCTTAATCCGTCAATAGTGGGGCGTTTGCCTGTCGAGTGAGCTGATTTACGCGAAGATAATGACACATTAAAAATCATTTCCAAAAAATCAAATTCTTAAAAGGGTTTTTTTTTTAATATATTTTTGCTGAATTTTTGTTAATCCGTCTAAATTTGCGACGACGGCGGCGGCGGCGACGGCGGCCACGGCATCACTCAGACCGACACAGACCCGAGCCGAGAAGTTTAATCCCGGACGGAGGCGGGACGGCGGCGGCCGGCGACGGTGCTCGCGCGACGACGCAGACGACAGCGGCGACGACGGCGGCGGTTGACAACGCAGACGACGCTTTAGTAGGGTGCGAACCGGCGCGACGGCGATGGCCCTCGTAATCCCGGTCTGGCAAGCAGAATCAAGTATTTTTCCATGTCAGTCACGAGATCGAGACAAAACGCACGATTTCATTTTTTTTATATTTTTTTAAATTTTCTTTTTTTTAATATAATCATAATCTTTTTTTTTTCTTTATTATTAATAGTATTATGCACAGAATAATTTTTTATTTACAATTTCAGTCGCTGCTTAGAGAGAAAATGAAGACGAATACAACACTCGCAAGATAGAACGTTGTACGTTTAATGCATTGCTCGTGTTGCATTATTTGATTATCACAGCTTGCAAAATATTCGTTATTAAATACAGGTGGTTTTAATAAACACAAAAATAAGGGAATGTAAAATATTATAAAATAAATTAATACAAGAATCATTTTTTCTCTAAACAACAAACTAATTAGTTAATTATGAAAAGAAAGAATGAAAAATAGATCTAAATATCTGAATATTCATTAAATTAGGTTTGTTTTTAGGAATTTTGGAATTTTTGAAATTGTCAAGGAAATTGGATTTCTAATCTAAATGGAAATTTAGACGCCTCTTATTTACCTCACTAATATATATATAAAAGTTTAAAAATGAAAATTTTAATTGTTCTACGCATATAGCTTCGCTTATGTACACCAAAAAATAAATACACAATAAAGTTTGAATTAGTATTGCATGAAAATAAAATGCTGTGGCGAAGATGATCTACGAGTAAAATTCTGAATTTCGAAGCTGGTATTATGACGATGAAAGCGAGGTAAAAAAAAGGACGATGAAAGGATGTTCATACGCGTTTGAAATTAAAAACAAAAGAATCATCGGGCTGGTGTGGTACTTTTAGCGTCGTTGCTACTTACCTACGCTCTTCAAATGAATCTCGGCTGAAGTCCTCGTACATGCCTTTACTATAACAGCATATTTAAATCAATTATCGATTCTAACTTCAGATCAGTAATTTTTTTTCAAGAGTTCACCGAACTCCCTTGTCCACGACTTAACTTTGTGAATTTGACTCAGTCAATAATATATTTTCTTTAAGGTCAACTTTTTAACACCCTTAAAAATTTTAAATTGAAATAATTTAACAAAAATTTAACTAAAATTGTTACAATTAAAGGCAGGCAATTTTTGACTGGATTTAAAATCCATGCGATTGAAAAATTACTGCCAGAAAATTGTCCAAACTTTAACGTTGCAAAACGTAAAATATAAATTGCAATAGAAAATTACACATTAAAATAGAAAACAGTAAAACGTGCATTATAAGCAAGATAGGTTTGTATTTCATTTTGAAACAAGTATTCATAAATATATCTTTCTTTACAATAATCTAGTTGTAAAGACCAGTTTTACTATTAACACAAATTTTGAAAAATAGAAGCCAATATCCATTGCAAATATAAATTTTGCAAGTAGATAAGTTAATGCCATGGAACAAGAGAGCCTGCGTATCTCCGAATCGGTAAGTCCCTAGAAGTGTTTTTAATCTTTGTCCAAGGTAAGAACAAAAGTTGTCATAACCAGAGCGCTTGTAAGTAAGAACGACGAACCGCACGACGACGCGACATCACCGTAGTTAAGGCCAAGAAACTTAAAGTTACTTAACAAAAAATCACAGAGACTTACTCTTTCGTGACTTGACCGTTGTCGCAGTACTGTATCTCTAAAGTTGCTTGTATTCACGGATAAGCTCGGTACGGAGCAGGAAGTGCACTGAAATTTAGAATGTAAAAGAGATGTCCAGGTATTGTCAATTTGCATTTGTGTTCAATAGTGTTTGCTTTTAACACTCGAGCCCGAGACGTACTTTTACTCTTGTCTGCAAGTTTGCTAATTTTTTTACATAATCAAGTGCATGTAGCACGTAACTATAAATAAAGAACCAAAGTCCGCAATTGTTTTTTAACGGAATAAACCACACCGACCCGACATATTCCATTGCCATTTACTTTGGTACTTGAGGGGCTTATCTATAGGGGTAAAACAGTAGCGTTGATGTTTTAGCCGAGTAGATTAAATAAAGTAAAAGTGTAACGAAGAAAATAGTTGGAGTGCAGAATGAACTAGAGATGGAAATGAGTTATGTAACAGAAAAATGTGCTAAAAAGGCAAGTTTTTGTTGAGGCGCTTTCAGTCAACTACCCAACCCTACAAAAAAAAAAATCGCATGAACTGTTAATCCAGCCTGAACGTATTTCACAATGTTAAGCCGGATGTACGTTTTAAGTGATCGGACCGATTTTTTCGAATGTGGGGATGATGGGCCGTCGGGCGTAAAGGAAGTAGAGGAAAGAGACATGACGGATGAAACCTGGTTAACTCACCTGAATCGGCCGTTGCTACCAGCCGGTGGGGGTGATCGTCGACTAAACATGCCGTAGTCCTGGCCGCGGGAGAAACCGGTGTCGCGCATCGAGCCCATGCCCGCTGTACAAATGTCGATGGAGTCACGAGAACAAACAACACAAATGAAATTTACACGATAGATATTTTTATGATTTCGTGCGAGACGCACATTTGATTAGGTGTACCAGAAAACTGGTTGGCTGCATTACCCGACATTCCAGTCATTCCTGTAAACCTCCTTTCGTACAGATCCCTGGTGTCATCAAAGCCTCGGCGATCATAGTAGTTGTCGTAGTCCTGGAATGGAGGATAGCTCTTTTTCAACAATTATTAGATTGTTCAGTTTTGGAAACGATAAAACATAAGATTAACCCTCTTATACCCCCCGTTCAACCAGGGACAAAAAAAAATGCGTATTCTGACTTTTTTTTTATACCACAGCCAAGATCCACCAAGTGGCATAATTTCTTTATACTTGACATCAATCTGCATGCTATAGTCGGTTTAATCATCAATAAGACATACTGACTTTACCAACACATGCAAAGCAACATTTGAACAGGGTATAAAAGGGTTAATCTGAGAATAATAATGCAATACTTACTCCAAAGCGGGCTCCACCCATCAGGCGATCGCGTAGGAATGGAGGTGGTGGTGGAGGTGGGTAAGGATCACGTCCAAACATCCTTTCCCTAAATCCATTTCTGTCAGGACCACCACCCATGCCACCTTTCGGACACTCTTTCGACCAGTGTCCACCGCGACCGCATCTGTAGCATTGCTCCGGATCACCCATACCAGGCCTCTGCCTCACGCGGCTAGTGGAAATTTGGACCTTCATGGGTTGTCCGTCAACCATTTGGCCGTTAAGTTCTTTGATGGCCTCGTTTACGTCACCCGACGCCTCAAGATGGACAAAGCCATAGTTGCGCACAATATCGCATTCGACTACTGTGCCGAACTTGGCAAAAAGCTCGCGCACCTGTGGAGCTTTGGTGTTGTCGGTAAGATTACCGACGAAGATCTTGGTCGTCGGCGTGTTGGGGCCTTTGCGACTTTTAGCCGCCTCGCACTTGATTGGCTGACCATGAACCATGTAACCGTTCAAGTTCTGAATGGCATTTCTGCCAGCCTCCTCATTTTCCATGTGCTGAAAATTAGGCATTTATTAGAATATAACTCAATACATATCAAAATATCAATAATAAAATTCTTAAGGTTTTATAAAGTTACTAAAGTAATAAAAATAAGTATCCAAAAATAAGAATAAGGTTAGCTTTATAAGACACAAATCAGCTATAGTTGGTGCATAAAATTACACATGAAATTCAATTACTCTTCTATATTTCAAAGCCATTAAAAGTTGATCATAGTGCTACTTTTGTCAAGAAAAAGAAGTAAAAGTAACTTTGTACGCATGCCGCGGCAGTATGCCAAGCCCGTTAAAGCGAAAAGGGTAAGAAAAACGAGGCAACACTGTGCGGCGTATAATAGCGAGTAGAAGTATTACATGGGTTATTAGAACGAAGTTTTTGTACTCACCACGAAGCCGTAGTTCTTGACGACATCGCACTCAACGACCTTGCCGTACTTTTCAAACAGTGGTTTGATGTCGGCATTGGTAGTTTTATCAGCAAGATTGCCGATGAAGATCTTGAACGTTCCCACGCTGCTGAAGCCTGGCATTTTTGGCTGCTCGGCTACGCTTTCCGTGGGAGCTGCAATGGTAACGGGGTCGAGAATAAAACAAACAATCTCTTTGGCGGGGAGAGCAAAGGCCTCCCCCCCGGGGGGGATGGAGATGCTGGCGCGGGGCGGCCTTTTCGGAGACGAAAAGAAATCGATATCGGTTCGCGTGTAACTGCGCACAAGAGACGCGCTCTCACGTTGCGCGAATTTCTCTCGAAGACACGCGTCGTTGGTAGCGGAAGCAGTCGCCGACTTTGCCGGTACACCGAGAGGAGAGAAACCTCGCTGAATTGACGTGTATATACCGTGGCGAGCGAACGAGAGAGAGAGGGCGCGTGCGAAAGATGCCGGCCGCCGCGCTCTCCAAGTGTGCCTAGCAGGCAGCAAGAGAAGCAGCCCCAGACGAGAGAGCGTTGGCGAGAGAGCGCTCCGGAAATTTCCACTCGCCGTTTGCCGATGCGACGCGCGCGCGCAACTTTCAACGTCTATATGTGTGCGGCTGCGCCAACGGCGGAACGAGAGAGAGAGAGAAAGATGGACAGAGACAGGGGGATACGATCCTCCGCACGCGTTGTGTTTCTCTCTCTCTCTCTCTCTTACTTCGAGCTCCGTGCGCGCGTGTTGGTGCGTTACCAGCGGTTTTTCGAGGGAAAAAGATGGCGCCACCGGCCGGTAAGCCGCGCGCACACATACACACCCGCTTCTCTTGTTTCGCCGAGGGACGCTAGCCTCGCTCTCTCTCTCTCTCTCTCTCTCTCTCTCTTGGATGAATTTCGGCTTCGGCCCCTCTTCCTTTTTCTCGGCCCCTGATGCTTCTCTCCTCTTCCTCGGCCTACTCCCCCCCTTTTCTTATGTCCAAGCTCCAAAAATTTACGAGGACTTTTTTTTTAACAAAACGCTACGAATCGAACTCGGAATGTTTTATCAGCAACTTGGACGATTCATAGCCTCACGTTGATCGTCCAATTTAAGGCGATCCCAACAATACGGCACGCGTAAAACTGCTGTGAGTAAAGAGAGAGAGAGAGAGAGAGAGAGAGCGCCCCTTCCCTCCCCCCGTTAATCAGTCTCTCTTAACCCTTGGTCGATAAAAAACTCGGCTCATCCGGATCAAGAGCGTCTTTTCACGTTGCATTAGCTCTGCCAACGCTGTCAAAGACCTGAACCGCTCTCTCTCCTTAGCTATAGCAGTAAAGCAGGCATCCCGAGTTCCGCAGCGGCAGGCACTTGGAAGAACGTCGACGAGGCTCGAGGGAGAGAGAGGAGCCGGCTCGAACTGGAAAGCGTCACGAGTGCGCGCCGACACGCGATACCCGGCCCTTTCCCTTCGGCGCAGTTATATAACCCCAGTGGACGGTCCGACGCGCCGGTCCTTGGCGGAGGAATCTCAGCCGTGAGAAAAGCGTACCCGGGCGGAGAGAGAGCCAAGAAAAGCCGCACGAGGTAGAGGAGCCGGAGGGGGCTCGGACGGCGGGCGTAATGGCGCGACGAGCGGCTCTCTCCCTCGCACTCGCTCTCCTTGTCGCGGGGGACACCTAGAGAGAGAGAGAGACGCGGAGGCCTCGATGTGCCGGGGGGGTTATATCGCGGCCGAGCCCAGAGCGCTGGGCGGCAAAAGTAGCCACGGGCGAAATTTGGTCGAAATCGAGGACGAGAGAATGATGAAGAGGCTTACCGGTAACGGGGGTCTGCTGCTGGGAGTCCGTGGCGAAGGAAAGCACAGGTCGACGACGCGTCGTCCCCTGTGCGAACCAAGTGAGTATTGCCACGCGAGTGAAAAGATGGCGGACGGAGAGCGGCGGCCGAGTAAGTACGCACGAGACGAGCGCTCCGACGGAAGAACGGCGATCCTACTGTGGCGAGCTCAGCGGCGCGCTTACTGACTAGGCGTCCTTCGGGCTCTCTCTCTCACGTCGCCACCCCTCCGCTGCTCTGCCCCTCCACGACTACGCCGGCCCCCTCCCCCCTCCCCGGCAACGTATAAGTTACCTACGTGTCTTTTGCCGCGCGCGCACCGCTTCCCGGCACCCACCCCCTCGCCCTCTCCTTCCCCCTTGCCCCGCTCTCTCATAAGCGGTGCCGGCGACGGCCGGAGAGGTGTGGCGTCCGCCAGGTTTACCAACAATACTTCCCCAAATACCCCGAGATCCCGAGAATCGCATTTTTCGATAGCGTTCTATCGTAAGTTTTGTTTTTTGTTTCACATTTCACAAACTTCCGGGAAATAGTTGCTCACCTGTTGAATCGTTGAATTTGCAATTTTGATACGTCAAGTGGACAACCCTGAGCGAAGAGTAAACGTTACAGAAGACCGAGCGTTCGTAAGGTAAAGGAAGTGTGAGCCCATAATCACAAGGTATAAAACTGCATTACGATTACACGCTGGCATTTGATATTGAATATAAAACCAATCGTGCTAATTTGGGGGTTACCCATTCGGAAGCAACTCCCAAAAAGCATCATTTTTTTGCCGAGTAGAGAAAAAGAGAGTGCCGGCATTTTCGGGAAGTCATAAAAAGCCAAAGCGTTGGCGAGCCTGAACATGCTCTCTCCCCCCTGTATTTTTTTTTCTTATTCGAGTGTCCGAATCCGGCACACAACACTAGCTCCGAGGGGCTCGAGGGTTGCGATCGGTAATCACAACCGGGAGCGAGAGTCAAATCCTCTCGGTCCGAGGATGGCTTGTCCCAGGTCAAAATTGCCCGGCAGGCTTACCTGCGAGCGGCTAAAGGGGAACGGTTGCCGGCCGGCGGGAGAACGCGGCACGTGAAGCAAATGAGCAACGCAGCGGCGATGGTGGCGCGCGCGTTCGAGAGAGTTCGCGGCGGCGCTGCTCTGCAGGCAGGAAGGACCTCTATTGATCTCGCTCTCTCGGCGCGCGCTCTTCTCGCCCATTGGTTCGCTCGTGCTTTCTCTCTCCCTCTTTCATCTCCTCGTCGCTTCCCGTGGCGCTCCGTGGAGAAACGATGTGTCCTGCGGCGCTGATGGCGCGCCCGCCCGCGACTTTGGAGCCTGCTCCCTTTTTTTTTTTACCCCCTCAACCTTATTACGTTAGGCTTTTCTTATGTCTGTCACTTTATCGTTAAAACCGACTCAGCATGTTGGAGATTTCATTAGGAGAGTGAGCTTGATAGACTATTTCTCTTGCCTACCAAATTTTGCCTTCGAACGACTAGGGTACGATTTACGATTTAGTCGTTAAGTCCAACCGTGCCAGGGGCGTTGAACGTAGGGATTTGTTTAATAAATTTTCAACACTTGTCACGTTCCTGGAATCTTTTTTCCTCTTTTACATTGACCCGATTATTTTGTAGAGGAATACGCTTTATTCGGTTCAGAATTTCAATGGGCCATCAATTTCAAATTAGGGAAGGCAGGATATAAATCTAATATTCTACATTGCCTTAAATTTGTACTACAATTTATACTAAATTTATGTCTACACAAAACATCGATTTCGAAAATTTTGACGAAATATAAAATCAATGAATATTCTCTTGAAAAAATTTGTATTTATTTAATATTCATTAAAAATATAAATTTTTATAATTTTTATACTTTCAATAGTTTTTAGCCCGTAGTTTACAATACGTATTTATAATAATTACAAATGATCTTCGTATCGAAGAGCTAGGATAGTATTTAACAAATGGCTCTGCTAATAATGTAGCGTATAAAAGCCTTTTACATATATTGCAATAAACGCATTGACTGTTATTTTGCGATCGACAGCCTAGTTGGTCGCACCGTTATAAACTTTGCCTCGTGCGACTATTTCGCGTCGCTCGCAATTGATAAGTATCACTTAGATATGCCGAATTGTTTTGCTTTCGTACACGAAAAAAATTAAAAAAAATTATTAAAGCGTTAACGTCGATTATTTTGATACCGACATTTCTTGCCACTAATATAGCATTAGCATTAATGCTAGAATCACTAATTGTTTGCATGAAAATCGCTTATTACACATATGCTATACAAAGTTGCTTTTGCTATTATTCGATATTTCTAAAAAAAAATCTGTTGAAGTTATTACGCATCTGTACATAGTTATAAGAATTAATTTATACGGCGTAGTTTACGGTACACAGAGCCGCTGATTGAATTTGATAACAATATAAACATTTGTCTATCCCTCAATTTGTTGCCTCACAAAGTAGGTACACACGCGTTTATTTTTGCATGAAACATAGGAAAAATTCTTTTGACTTTGCTTATAAATATTATAAAAATTATTTGTATAACGCAATCAGTCTCGAAACATGGCATGGTCCATGGCACAATAAAAGATGTACGTCGTTATAAAATAATTATCAAACTTGTCAAGCAAATCTCTGTATACGAAAAACTACGTTTATGAAACGTGTGTGTGGATTGTGAACATCCCGCAATGGCGCTTCTATTGTAGTGAAAGTAGTCAACATCATTCAATATATTTTTGTAATATAATTGTAATTTAATAAAAATATCAATGCAATTTTGATCTTTTCATAAAAAATATCTTATAAAAGAAATTCCAACAGTTTTTGAGTTTACTGTGTTTACAAAAGTTTTTTTACATAGTCACATTAAATATTGTCATTTTGCGTTAAGGCAACAGAGTATAAAATATTTTCATACAGGGATAAATATAAACCGTAATTTCACTGGTAAGTAACGAGTTAATCCAAACAAATAAAAAGTAATATATATATATCCTAGTTTTGATTAAAAGCCATCAAGTGCTAGTACAGGTGAATTTACATTAATAAGCCAAACTTATTGCAGGATATACCTCAAAGAGCTTGTTAAATAACTCACGTCGACGTAAGTCTTTGGCCCGTTTAATTCAAAAATCTAAGATGAAAATAAGTAAAACACTTATCGCACTCACGGCAACACGTCATTTACACACGAATACTCTCATACTTTATCGCGTTAAGAACAGCATGGATTAATTTCGCTCAACCACGCAGTTCTCACTAGTCCACGTAATTATCAAACACTTTCACGCAATTATTATAGTTTCAATTCTCGTCAGTCTTCGGCTGCAGTCTGCAATTACCTAATATGCTATTTACACTGGGGGGATAGCGTGGGATTATTTACAGAAGGGGACCGTATGACATTGTTAAACTAGACAAAAAAAAACATTGTAACAGTTTTAACAACTAATCCATCGAGTTTCTCACTACACGATCTTGATGGCATTGTCGATGTGCAGCTTTGACATCGTCTTCTTCACTCGCAGAGCCGTCAGACGCACCGCAGGATTTGAGTGCCAGCATTCCGTCATCAGTTTGCTCATCGTGCGTAAGATCTAAAACGACAATTATTTCGTAATTAGTTTGGTACACAATAACGAAAGGACTTTTCCAAATTCTAGATGAATAGCATACGTGATCGTTTTCCCATCTTGCTGGAATGACGGGTCGTAGCCTCTTGACGCAAACCGCCAGTCTCATCTCCTCGAAGTCCGGATCGTTGGGTACGACGTCGTGATAAGGCAGCGCATATGGATCCGCAGTTGATACCTTACCGCCGGAGGCCCACCTCCTGCAAACCTCCCAGAGTACCAAGCCCACGGAGTACATGTCCGCCATCTTAAAAGCGTCGAACGACGAGGTGTTGAGCGTCTCCTCGAGGACCTCGGGAGCCATGTACCTGCGCGTGCCCACCCGAGTGTTGGGCGCGATGTCGATCTCGCCGGTTTCACTGCAAGGTTACACGAAAACATTAGAATTCTGCCAGACTTGTAAAACTTTTAAACGACTCTATATATATTTTGGGTGAAATAACTACGAACCTGAGGTAGCGGACGGCTAAACCAAAGTCTGCGATGGCGCACTCGCCGTTGCGCTTGACCAGGATGTTCTTGCTCTTGATGTCGCGGTGGGCAATGGCCGGCTTGCCGCGCGTCCCGAAGATCTCGGTGTGGAGGTGGACGATGCCCGCGGCGATCGAGAGGCAGATGGCTAACAAAGCCGGATGG